>JAGVSP010000679.1:0-58399 GCA_022494985.1 Micrasema minimum
AACTTAAGACCTATATGTTCTCAAAATCTTTTGATTAATTTTGATAATGGTATTTTCTACTCAGAAATTGAGTTTTCACTCACTTTTAATTTCCCGAGCCGTTAAATTCAATGTCGATAATGCTTATCTCAGCCTTGCACTCTGCTCTAATTTCGACATTTGTATACCTATCATACATAGTCTTACCACACAGAGAGATGACATTTCAACAGCATTCAGTCTACTTTCATCCTTCTTTTTCCAACACCACGCTTCACTACCATACATAAGGGCTTACATACATAATAATTTGTCAAAATTGCCTTGCACAGTACCTATTATAAAATGAACATTCATAAATATGATTATTACTATTATTATTATGGATAATTAAAAAGCGCCGTTTTCGTATAAATATACCTTAAGGGCGCTTTAAATATTAAATTTAACGGCTCGGGAAATTTAAAGTGAGTGAATTTCTGAGTAAAAAATACCATTATCAAAAATTAATCAAAAGGTTTTGAGAACATATAGGTCTTAAGTTTATTTCGAAACATCACTTCACTCTCACAGTTGCGCACTTCTGGTGGGAGAGCATTCCAAGCCACAGGGCCCGCAACCGCAAAAGCGCGCTCTCCAAACTTTGTGCGCTGATTACGGATCGGTACTAAAACCCTGCCTATAGCTGTAGATGTAGCTGATCGAAGTGTGAGACGTCTTTCAGCTAATTCATCTGGAATGCAAAGATTATTATGATATATGAAGATGATTATAATACAACTACTACTACTTTTTCTTATCCGCACCCAATGGTGCATAGGGCACTGCACTGTTACATTAAATGCAGTGTAATATATGATAATATTATTATTATTATGCCAAGTAACACAACGTTACCCGAATTTATTTATGTCATTTGGCACAGAGTTTAGCGCCAGTGGATTATCGATTACCCGCGTAAAACTGTGCTCTGTTTGGCGCCAGACATGACATTATTACTTACATCCAGCCAGCAGGGTGGCTGTGACGCGTGCATGCCGTGCATCGGGGCGGGAGTGGGGGTGTGGGTAATAGGCATTTATATTACACACCCTGTAAGCGATAACAGGGATGTTAAACGGTTAATTAGGACAGCTGTGCGTGGGTGGAGTATTTCTCAATACATATTGTCACTTAGCTAACATCATCAAGTCGAAAACTAACATTTTTCACTTTTTAATGTTGTGAAATACAACATTTTTTCCATTAAACATCCCTCATTTGAACTTTAGTGTAAATTTATCTTGAATTCAATAAAAAATATCAATGAAATTTATGTTGGAAGCACTCACTTTGTAGTTATTCATTATAAACTATTTAAATGAAAACACTTTGTTTTTAACTACTTTTTTTATTTTATTATTAAAACTCCCGACCGGTTTCGAAACAACACGTGTCTCTTTGTCAAGGTACAAGAATGAATAAAATTATCCAATTTCATTCATTCTCGTGTTGTTTCGAAACCGGTCGGGAGTTTTAATAATAAAATAAAAAAAGTAGTTAAAAACAAAGCGTTTTCATTTAAATAGTTTCAAAAATTAGTCCTGTAATTTTGACTAAAATTACTAGTGCGGTGTTGTTAGCTAAGCAAAGATATATCACGCCATGAATACTGTACTGGACTAATGCGCACTTTAAACGAGACAGAAAACTGTATAGTTTCTGACTTTTGACTTTTGGCTACCTGACAGTTAAGGTTTTTTTATGTAAACGTTTAAGTAGATATTGACATATTGAATGCTTTAAAAAACGTAAAAAACAAATAACATATTTACATTACTAGCTATATTAACAATTTCCTGTGTGCAAACATACGATAGTAACTTACGATCGCGCTAAAAAAATACACATTTCGATGCCTCCTACGTATAATATCGTAACCCACAAAATGCGATTTTACAGGGGGAGCATTTGAACATATTTTCGTTCATAGCATTGGTTGTAGATACGACAAATTACGCCCCAAAAAAGCCCTTATTATTGGCAAAATAATTTTTTTGTTTTGGTAGAATTAAAGATATTGTTAAATACAGACGAAATCCACCAAAAACTCAAAATCGACGATTTGTGGGTTACGATATTATACGTAGGAGGCGTCGATTTGTATTTAGCGTGTCTTTTGACAGACGGCACAGTTTTCTGAACGAGAAACTGTACAGTTCCTACTACTACTATTACTACTCGCCCTTACCCGCACCTAATGGTGCATAGGGCACTGCATTGGTACATCGAATGCAGTGAATCTTAAAAAATGTGTTACATGAAAGCAAGAGGATCAGTCTTAAGCTTCGTTATTAGTATACAACACGCTTAAAGCTTAAATAGAGAAAAAAAAAGTAAAAATTGATGATTGGGAATTTTTAAAATATCTTTCTAAAAATACTCTACACAAGGTTGTTTGGCGTTTCAAGGACTAAAACTCAAACAATGGTATTTGTGCAATATACCATAGGCTAGTCCCAAGCGACAATGGTGCGCGGTGATCGATGCTTGCCGGCGCGGGAGGTGAACCGCGGACCGCGAATCGGCGATCATGCGTGTCCCGAGTTAGCCGTCCCGCTGCTCCTCTGTGCGGCGGAGAGAGGAGAGGGGAATAGCACAGTTATATTGTTGGCAAAATAGTCCGATAAATATGGCGATATTTTGTGATCAAAATTTATGAATTTTTTCACGATATGGAGGATCCTGGATCGATTCCCGGTGTTTCATTTTTCATTATACCATATCCGCTCCCTATGTGGAGCATATGGAATCCACAAACTGCCTCCAGGCCAAGCGATCGGCCGCCAGCTCCCGCACATCCTCCCAAGTCTAGTCCACGTCCCGCAGCTTTGACGCAAACTGCCGACGAATTGTCCACAGCGGACGACCGGGACGCCGAGAGAACCTGATGCCTTGTAAAATAGGCAAGCCTTGTAAAATAGCAATGGTGGCGGCTCTCGGGAGGCATACGTAGTATATGGCCTAGCCAGCCGAAACGCCTTCGCCGGATGACAGTAGATACCAAGGGTTGCTGTGTCAGTTGCCTCACCTCTGTGTTCTTTACAAAGTCAAACCACCGCACACCTAAAATTCTTCTAAGACACCTATTCTCAAAACTTAGTATTCTGCTGTCTTAGGCCCTAGTTAGGTGCCACGATTCGCAGCCATAGAGAAGAACAGGTGTGATGCAGGAGTTGTAAAGGCGGCATTTTGTTTTAACCGAGTAAATATCCGATCTCCAGACAGCTTTCATACTGTTGAATGCGGCGCCCGCTACTCCAAGCCGCACTCCCAGTTTTTTCTGAACTCTGCCGTTTTCTGTCATGTACGCTCCCAAGTATTTGAAGCTCTCGACCATTTCGATGACTTCCCGGAGAGAACATAAAAATTAAAAGTGATTTTTCTTAAGCCTGGGTGTTTGTGACGTTGTTCCCTTCTGTAATTGGGCCTCTTGGCCTGTAAAGTTGGTTAAATAAATAAAAATAAAACGTAATAAAAAACGTAAAATATTCCTTGAGAGGTTTTTGAAGAGGACATTTCATTAATCAAGCTAATAGAGCAATCCACTTGCTGAATACGGCTTATGCGCAAAAAGTTGATATTTTTAAATGTACATAATTACACCGTTTAACATAACTCGATGTACAAAAAGGAAACCATTGAATCCTAGTCATATTTTGAGTCGATTTTGTAGAATAAATTGTTTTGATTTGACCCATGGTTTTCAAAAAAATTAAGCACGAAGTTGATTTTTTTTCGATAAATTTTTGCTAATTGTTATCAAATATTTTTTTTATTTTTTAAAATTATTTATTTTCAAAAGATTTTTTTTTTGTTTACATAGATATACATTAAAAACACATATACATTAACAAAACATAAACAAAAATCCCACCAAGGCATAGCCTGTTCGTGGGTATACTGTGAAAGTCAAACAGTGTGCACGTGGCAAAAGAGAAAAATAAAGTCATGTTAAAATGAAAAAAAAACAGATAATGTAAACAAGATAGTTAAAAAAAAGAATACAAGATATTGGTATCTTTATACCGGAAGAAGAAGAATGGAAATAATTATAATATATAAATAAAAAAATGACGTAGATTATGTTATAGTAATGGTCTATCATTTATTTAGTCATAAAAATACTATATCCATAAATAAAACCATATCAAAAACAGCATTTTGATAAGACTTTGTGTAATGTTACTTAATCTTTGACATTTATGAAAGATTTTACATGAAGAACAAAAAATTTTTTTTCAAGCTCAAATTCTAAAGTCATATTACAAATTCGACTCCAAATATGATGAAGATTCATCAGTTTCCCGCTTGTACATCGAGTTTTGATACACAGTGTATAAAATGAGTCTGTCTCTACGCCACACAAAATGGAACATGTCAAAATTTTTGTAGCCTTGTTACGTCATTCCGAGCACACCTGCACAGGATACGAACCACACACCTTCCGGTCAGTTCGCTAACAAGATAGTAATAATTACATTGACAGGCAGATTCCTAGATGTCGTTAAACCATTCAGTTGTTCGTTTTTATTACGAGTCGGATCCGGGAAGAGAGGTGAAGATAGTCATCAAGTCGTGTACCTATCAGGATTTGAGGAGTTAAGGGTGCGTGAAGCTCAATCACAGATAACTATCGACGTAGTTAAAAACGTGCTAACCACGAGCTTACGCTAACGATTTGACCGATCACAATGACATTCGTTCAATACCGCGATCGCCGAGCCGAGCATTGCCGATCTAAGCCGAGCGGAGCCGATGCACGCGATATCGCGGCCGTACGTCAAACGTCAAATCATCGCGCTTGTCGGATTTTTTATTATGTCGACTGCTTTTCTCAATATTTGGCTTGCCGAAAACCGGCTAAATGCAATACGGCACTCGAGAAAGATTGAATGAAGATATGTGCGAATAAGATATATCTCGGAAAACGGCTCGCGACTAGAAGCGCTCGTTTAATAATCCCGATCGATAACTTTTAACGCGTGTTCCATTGTGATCGCGAAAACGTTAAACATCCATGGGTAAGAAATTGTTATCACGTCGCTTATACCGAGTCGGTAGTGATCGAGCAACTGATGTCGATATTATCGACGTGCGTGCATGAGAAGATGTATGAATGTGGAGGAAGCAAGAGAAGTGTGCCAGGACAGAGTGGTGTGGCGTTCTATCCTCTCTGCCCACCCCTTCGGGGAAATGGCGTGATGGTTAGTTAGTTAGTTAGTTAGTTTAGGGTCGGGCGAAATTTTATACTCATCGCTTACTTTCAATTTTATTTGTTTATTTATTTAACCACCTTAACAGTCCAAGGTGTCCAACTACAGAGAGGAGCAACGCCACAAACACCCAGGCTTGAGAAAAATAACGTTTTATTTTTGTGTTCTCACCGGTAATCGAACCCGGAACCTCCGTATCGTGAGTCCAGCGTCTTAGCCATTACGCTACGGAGGACGTTTTATGCGGCGATATTTAAAAAATATCCATTTGATACCGATAACTGCTACTTATACTCTCTTCCTTATCCGCACCCAATGGTGCATAGGGCACTGCATTGATATACAAGTGCAGTGAATCTTCATCACTTGGAAAGATATTCAGTCTACAATACCAATAACGCAAGCAATAATCGATAAAAGAGGATAAATTGATAAATGTCATCATCATCATCATCATACCATATCCGCTCCCTATGTGGAGCATATGGAATCCACAAACTGCCTCCAGGTCAAGCGATCGGCCGCCAGTTCCCGTGCATCCTCCTAAGTCAAGTCCACGTCCCGCAACTCTGACGCAAAATGCCGACGAATTGTTAACAGTAAACGACCAGGACCGGACGCCGAGAACCTGATGCCTTGTAAAATAGGCAAGCATGGTTAAGGCTCTCGGGAGGCATACGTAGTATATGGCCTAGCCAGCCGAAACGTTTTCGCCGGATGACAGTAGATACCAAGGGTTGCTGTGTCCGTTTGCCTCACCTCTGTGTTCCTTACAAAGTCAAACCACCGCACACCTAAAATTATTCTAAGACACCTATTCTCAAAACTCAGAAGTCTGCTATCTTGGGCCTGGTTAGGTTGGGCCTGGTTAATTGATAAATATGGTATTATTAATACTTAATACACATATTTGGAAAAAGATAAAAAATATAAGAAAAACTTCGTTTGCCAGTGATAACTGTTTTGCGCTGATAACTGGCCGTTACCGTCATACGCGTCACAACTGCGATACGCGTCACAACTGCGATACGCGTCACAACTGCGATTATAAAAGCACTTCCTACGTAGCTATAAAATAACTTTCGGTCGATAAAGTTAGTTCAAGTATAGACGGTCCGTCACGGTTTGTCGGACGGCGTCGGACGGTGTCGGCGGGAGGCAGCATTTTACATGTATAATTGAGTCCGTGATAGGTACTAAGTACCGGGTAGTATTCAAATGGACTTCAGCATAAAATCGCTCTATAAAAGTAAAAATATTCTATGATGAAGCCATACTGCAGAGCTGGAATGCCTAAACTGTGGTGCCTAAGGCCCAGAACACACGGTGAAATGCAAAAACGACGAAACTGTAACTCTAAGTTACTTTTGAGTTTATTTTATTCGGGATACAAACAGATGTACAGGTAAAACATAATATAATTAAAACTAGTAATTAACAATAACATGCCTGCCATCCAATTATATGTATCCGCAGGTAGCTTTAAACAGTTAAAAGAATCTACTTATAATGTAAATAAATATTTGTCATCTGTAAGTTTTTAAGTTTCTTTAAATATTTGTTATATGGGGTATTAAACATATCTAAGCTATTAAATTTATCATCAAACGCCTTACAAATTCGAGGAATCGTAGAATTATTTCTGTGATTTGTTTTAACTTTAGGTATGTGAAAAAGTTTAGGCAGTCTAGTTGGTCTGAAAGGGACACGGAAAGAGAGTAGATTAATTAATTCTGGCGAGTCAAATTTGTTATTTACAATTTTATAAAGCAAACTCTGATCATTGATATTTCTTCTAAGTGCAAGGGATTCAAGGTTATAAAACTTTAATGAGTCTAAATAATTAGGGATATGCAAATGACTATTTATGTCATATAGTCCTGCAGAAAACCACACACGAAGCAACAAGTTTGAAACCCGTTTGAAACGCATTTCAAATCAGTTGCATTGAAACTGGCTTGCAGGAAACTCGTGTCGCATTTGAAACTCGACATATTGAAACAGATTGAGACAGACACGTCTGCTCTCAGAGAAAACTAATAAAAGAAACGTCTGAAGCATAACTACCTCTCTTCAAACCTCTAAAACATCCTTCATTCATCCTCTTCCCTATCCTTTCCTTCCTTCCTCTTTTCCATTTCCCCAGTCATATTTTAGTAAGTATATTAATCTTGTAAGTAATGCTATGTAATTTTAAAGCTGTGTCTTTCCACCGATACTCGGTACAATAAAAATCATCACTAAATAACTGAGGGTTGGTTGCATAAAAGCAATAAGCCCGCCCTTGTACTTTTTGCTATGTAATTTTACATGAAGTTTTAAATAAATAATCAATATATACATAAAAGAAAACAATACATGTCCTACTGAGTTGCCTACTGCAACTCGTCAGTAGGTGCATAAATACAAATTCAACTAAAAATAAAACTACACAATACATACCCTAGCGCACAAAAAAATTTAAATACATACTTATAAATAAAAATACAATTCTAAAACTCAATATAATAATTCGCGCTCTAGCAACCAAGTTCTCAGCACGCGTCTCTCTTTTAAGCTTGTAAAATTAATTATTTTTTTAATACTTCTTGGTAGCATGTTACAGATTGTGTGAAACTGTGTGAAAATTTCATCACGTTTAGGTTGTGCCGTTTGTGGAAATAGTTTATGGAAGAGTTTCAAATAGGTTTCGTTGCAGTTGCGTTTCACCGTGTGTTCTGGGCCTAACTGTTAAGTTAGGTTAGGTTTTTTTTAATGGGAGTTACATTAATTTTTTACCTTGCTTATTATGTACAAGGTTTATATTTCATGAAGTGGATTTTCTACATGAGAAATACATGTTGTAGTGTTTTTTTTATATAAATAAACGTGTGACGTAGATGTCTAATGATGACGTAGATGATAACATATCATTTACAATTTTTTCTCTAAACTTAAGCTTGAGGCGGAAGAAATGACGTCACGCGGCCGACGCGAGACGAACGAACGAGCCGAACTACACCGAACACGCTCGGACAATAGCCGAGAGATATTTTGACCTTCTGCGTGACCACTCGTCGATTTGGCGCAGATTTCTTCCCGCCATTTCCATATCCATTTCAATCGTAGTTTAATTAGCAAAGTTATTGTATTTTCATTGTATGTGCTTCTAAATTCTGTGTAATAAATGTGCACTGTAAAACTGCAAGTATCTTTCATTTCTCTTTCTGTGCACCCACATAAAACCACCAGGATAACTAATCCTGGTGGCCCACAAGCTCTTCGAATATTTAACTTCATCTGTCAATTAATCTTTATATTTATTCCTTTACAAGATAAATTGTTTCGTGTTCCTGCTAATCGTAATTTTGTAGTTTGAAAAGACGATTTATACATTTAACAGTTTGAGAATCTGCGGGTCAACCGATGCGTGTCGCTGTTGGCTTGGTCGACTGAAGAAACGCAGCTAAATTACAATGTCCGGCGAGGAGGGATCTTCCCTCACTGTGCGATTACCATCCCAAGACGGATGGATAGTAAATTATTATAACAAAAGTACTAATGTGCCGGCAACCGAGAACATTTCACATCGTCAACTCGTCCTAGAGCGACAGCGATAGTTTCCCGCGCGGGGAAACTCCCGCTTTTGGAAGAGAAATAGCCCCGCGCGGGAAAAAATCGCTTTTTCAGCCAGAGGAAGACTCTGTGAACCCCGGCGAAGTCCAAACACCAAGTTTGGCAATCGTGCTTTTGCAGCGGCTGGCCTATTAAGAGCCCTAGTCAATTTCGGTCTCAATTAAAAACGCATCGTTTTAAAATCTCACATACAAATTCCCATAATGCGTAATTGCCCTAGTCTGCTCAAGTTACAAGTAATATAGTCTACCGCTAAGAGCTTAGGTTAAACAGTATCTTTAATTGTAAATTGCCCTTGAGGTTATTTTTCACAAAAATGGCGCTATGTGACGCGCCCAAGAATAAACTAGACCGCTAGTGTGGCCCATATTATATATTTAAAAATTCAAAACTAGTTTATATGTCTGGGCACCCACAATTTTTTTTATCAGTGTTAAAACAAGTATTCAGGTAAAGTTTGAAGCTAATATTCTAATTGGAAGACAGTGCTCAAAGGTATGTAATATTAAGAAAAAATATGAAAAAATCTGGCATTTCGAGGGTTGTTCTAAATTAAGTACAACTACCTGGGAAGTAGTAAATTAGTTTATTTCATAGTATAATATTGTTGATGAATGGTAGCTGATTAAATCTAGATATTAGTTCTAAATCTTTGACACCTATCAAGAATATAGAGTCCGCTTGACGTGTTATAGTAGATGACAAAGCCATATTTTCACAAAAAGTCCAAAATAATCACTTGAATAAAAGCACTCCTCACAAACAACCTAGTTCCTAGTTCTAATTTTTTCAAATCTTTCACACATTTTTCTTGGTATTTCTTTTACAAAAAAAACTTTTTTTTATTTTTTTATATGGGAAAATTACAAAAAATTTAAAACCTTGGAGACGTTGAGCATAGCCTTTTATTCCACCTAGGACATTAAAATTTTAGCACTTAACTACTATCAACTAAAGTAAAAATCTTAGCGGGCGCCCTGAGGTGTAGGGTAAATTTAATTTTTGGGCCACCCTGTGGGCCCGCACAATTTTAAAAAAAACAATATTTTGTCGCTGAGAGAGTCGCTGTTGTTGAGACAAATAACCTTTTTTCATTTCCAGCGAAAAAAGTTTTTTTTTCTTAAATTGCGCGGGCTCAGTATAATCTTGGGCGCGTCACCCTAATAGTAAAATGTTTTCGGTGCCGGCACATCAGTAGACAAAAGTGAATAATGCGCGCATTGAATGGGACAGAAAACTATACACTTTCTTGTCCAGTTTGCAAACTGTACCGCGTAATACAAGTAAATGCGTGACAAGCAGATTAATTTAGATTTGCGCGACGTCACCATAACAACATCGTGTCAATTAACCTAAACAAGATGTCGCTAACCTGTAATGGCTGACAACCGAATGACAAACCGACATTACAATGAGTCGTGTAATGAGGGCGAGAAAAATATTAAACATGCTCTTATACGAAGAGAAAATAATATTAACAATACAACCGGGGGGCTGTACTGTAATAATAATAATATATAGGTGTAATAAACTCAGATAGCGATGTTTAAATTAAATCATAATGACAGGAATTACCTGGTGCTAAAAAATATCTATAAACAACATTTTGAGTGTGTCCAAATACTTGTAGAGGTTTCTGCTAAAATGTTGAGCATGTCAATTATTTATTTATATTTTAATGTTGTGCACACAGTGATATCTTAGGTACAATGAACTAAGATCAATTTAAGGGAATATAATACAACATAACACCAATTACGTGGACAACACAATGTACAAGACAAATTTCTAAAGACATTAAGTGAGCAAACAATAGTATACAAAGTGATTATGTTATGCCATGTGTGTGTTGTGTTGTGGTATGTGTATAGTGTGGTGTACGTGTTGGGAAATCTGAATATTTAAGCGCAGGAGACAATATGGAGGTTATAATAAGTTTGCGCTACTCAGCCTCCGCTTATAGCATGAATGTCATGCTCCATATGAATGAGTGACATAGTAATTGGACACCCAATAATCGTAATTCTCATAAATAAGTGCACAAAACCTTCGCATTAAGTGTACCTACACGTATTTCTAATAGAAGATAATGATTTAATGTAATGAAATTGTTGTTAAAAGAATGTCCCATCAATAAAACTGTCCAATCACTAAATCGCTGTCCAATCAATATACCACTCACTCTAACTCAATGAAATAATAAAACGTATTCCTTCATTACCTACACTTTCTTACAATACTGTCAATTCAACGTAATAACATATTTATAGTAACATATTCAACATAAGTACTCGTAGTATTTAAATTGCTAAATGGCATGATAGATGCACCATCTTTACTGACTCTAGTGACTTTTTGTATTCCAGTCCGTAGGTTGAGAAATAATGACGTGCTGTTCCTTAGTCACCACAAAACTAACTATGGTTTTCATGCCCCATTGTCTCGATTGTGTCGTATTGTAAACTCAAGACGGGATCTGGACTTGTTCGGTGTAAGTCTATCAAGATTTAAACATTCACTGAAGTAGACCCGATCCTGTCTTGAGTGTGTCCACATTTTATTCTAACTGTCTTAGCTTCACCAATTTAATGTTCTGTCACTTATTTTTACTGCTTGTTATCCCTATTATGCTTATCTATAGGTAATCCTATTCCTATTCCCAGTCATCTCCTTTTCCTTTTACCTATCCCTATCATCCTATCCTTCCTTCATAACTCTTTATTTTTATTTCTTATATTTCTTTTTTCTATTGAATTGTATACTTGTGAAAAACTATAATTGGTAATCATGCTTTTTTTTTTTTTGTATACTACGTTCATGTATCGATACTGTTGTTTTTCCCATAAATAAATAAAATAAATAAAATAAAATCTATGTATTTAAAATTGACTTTTTCCGTAAATAAATAAAAAATAAAAAGTTTTTGTATTTTTTCTCATTACTTACTAATTTAGTTTTCTATATTTCTTCTGTAAAATTGTTTTTGTCTTGTGCAATATAATAAAACTTATCCCTCCATTTTTCCATTACCTACTTTGTTACAATACTGCCATTTAACATTTATGTTTTTGTATTTCGTCTAATATTTCTCTTAAACTGCCCTTTTCCAACTCAAGTTATTAGTTTCTAAATTTATTTTGTAAAAACTGTTATTTATACTATTGGCTTGTACAACACCAGTCTGAAGATGTCCGTAACAGGGTGAAAGCGCTAACTGGCCAAATAAAAACAAAGGAAAGTGTATCAAGTAAGTATGTTATTTACGTTTTATTACTTATAAAATAATTAATTCAAACTATTCCTCTTTATCTGTCTTCGTTTTTGAAAAAAAACACCCTCTAATGACGTCACGATCGATGACGCCACACGGGGTTTTCCGAGGGTCGCGATTTCAGGTCGGTAGGGTAGGTACCCTAATTTCCCCTTTACCTTTTGCGTAGGGTAGGTTAGTAAAGGGTGATTTATAGAAGAATGCGACGTAGGATAGATACTTGAAGGGTGGTTGAAGACACGTGTAAATATTATAGATTAAAATTACGTTTTATTAGGTAAAGGGTTCAAATTATAATGCGATGACGTCATCGATCGCATTTCTTACAAAACACAATTTTATTATTGTATTACGAGTATTAATTATCCGATTTACAAACAGATTTCACTGATGGTATCGTAATTTTTTGTTTATTTCATTATGGACTACCAATAAATTTATTGATTTATTTATACAATTGTTAATTTATCATGTGTCTTCTTTGGGTTTCAATTGGTTTATAGTAGGTACAAGCAGGTTCGCCTCGTAGCATAGTGGTAGCGCATTTGGCTACCGTGCCTGAAGTCGCGGGTTCGATTGTGTCAACGTGAAATATTTATTTACGTGTGATTTTCACACTAATATTTCATGTGCCATACCTTGGACTGGTACTGAAGCGTATGACTGACCATCTCACTTCATGTAATAAAATGATCAAGATGCACTGCACTAGGTGTACCGATTCAGTGCCCTACGCACCATTGGGTGCAGATAAGGGAAAGTAGTATTAGTAGTTATAGGTACAAGCAATGAATTTAGTGAAAAGAGCTACCGATTAATATAGATAAGTTTAGGCAAAAAACAGGTACAAATTTTGCACAGTGTACAAAAAAAACCTAGTAACGCCGTGTTTATTCGCTCGTTCGCTGTTCGCTGATGTCTTAACACGTACGACTTTTAGCTGTGTATCTATAGTATTAGCTAATAGCTATAAAAGCTATAGTAGCTATTGTGCACTATTATTTAATGATTCCTAGTATCGTAGTGGGACGATGACTCGGCAACTATGATGAATGAATGGACTTATGAATTCCCTAGAAGGGGCGTTTCAATACAAATTTTCTAAAAATATACACTTCCTAGGGTGAATTTCATAACTAACTAACTAACTAACCATCACGCCATTTCCCCGTAGGGGTAGGCAGAGAGGATAGAACGCCACACCACTCTGTCCTGGCATTCTTCTCTTGCTTCCTCCACATTCATACATCTTCTCATGCACGCACGTCGATTATTCCGACTTCTTACATGCCCACTTTCAAGCACTTGTTTTACTTGATCATTCCATTCGGCTTTCCTCGACTTCTGCATCCATACACAGTCGCATCATATATTTTTTAAGCCGTTTTTTCATCATCCATTCGCTCTACATGACCGAACCAACGTAAAAAACCTTTCTTAATTTTGTCGATAATGCTTATCTCAGCCTTGCATTCTGCTCTAATTTCAACATAAGTGCACCTATCATACATAATTTTACCACATATTCACCTGAGAGATCGTATTTCAACTGCATTCAATCTACTATCATCCTTTTTTTTCCAACTCCATGCTTCGCTTCCATACGTAAGAGTTGGTACAAGAACTCCATTATGCACTGCCAATTTAGCCTCTTTTGATAAGCACTTATTAGACAACACCACTTATTATCAAATTCCACAGTCTAAAGACTACAGCGATTAGGCCAATACACGAAACCTGTGACGTAGATGTCTAGTGATGACGTAGTGGGTAACTAGACAGTGTGGAATGTCACTTCTCTGAAATTCTTGTTTGAAGACCTACATACATAATATTATGGTATATTTACATGTATTCGCATACCGCAACACCACTGTATGTACAAAATGTAAAATAAATAAAAAAAAAAAAAATCGTATTCATATTTCATGTATGATGCCTCGGACTGGTACTGAAGCGTATGACTGATCATCTTACCTTCAAGTAATGAAAATAATCATGTATCACTATCGCTGCACTTGGTGTACCAATGCAGTGCCATATGCACCATTAGGTACAGGTGAGCCCCTCAATTTAAATTTCCCGAGCCGTTAAATTCAATATTTAAAGCGCCCTTGAGGTATTTTTATACGAAAACGGCGCTATATAAATTATCCATCATAATAATAATAATTATCGGTATCTCATAACTTATAATTAAAATCATGTCGCGACCATACAAATTATTTTTAATTGAATGCGGTAGGTGGAGAGCTGAAATTTCAGCTGTCCATGCGCTTTGTAGCTGCAAGACAAATTATTGGATTCCAGCACTTCATCTACGTATAAGTAACATAAATTTTCCAGAGATTAAATTCTCGTTAGATTTTGCATTCGTAAATGTATTGGGTCTGAAACTAATTAAGTTGTGTCAATTTACAGCGCCCTTGAGGTGATTTGTCATAAAAATGGTGCTTAACAAGTTATCCAATTATTATACTAACTAACTAACTAACCATCACGCCATTTCCCCGAAGGGGTAGGCAGAGAGGACAGAACGCCACAGCACACTGTCATGGCATACTTCTCTTGCTTCCTCCACATTCATACATCTTCTCATGCACGCACGTCGATTATTCCGACTTCTTACATGCCCACTTTCAAGCACTTGTTTAACTTGATCATGCCATGTCTTTCTCGGCCTTCCTCGACTTCTACATCCGGGCACAGGCGCATCATATATTTTATTAGCCGTTCTTTCATCATCCATTCGCTCTACATGACCGAACCAACGTAAAATACCTTTCTTAATTTTGTCGATAATTGCAGCCTTGCATTCTGCTCTAATTTCAACATTAGTGCACCTATCATACATAGTTTTACCACACATTCGCCTGAGAGATCGCATTTCAACTGCATTCAATCTACTTTCATCCTTGCCAATTATTATTATTATTATTATTAGATAAAGGAAAGTAGTAGTATATCTCCTAAACATTTGCAATTTTGAAGATGTGAATAATAAGTATGTATTTGTGTCATCGTGAACTATTATTACCCATTGAACTATTACTCGACGAAGCCGACCCTGTCCGCTGAATGTTAAAATGGTCGACGTGGGTGGCGGAAACCATACTAATCCCACAGAGGAAGTTACATTGTGTAGCCGTATTACTCGCTTCATACAGAAAACTAAACAGCTTACGGATATCCGAAGATTCATCACGAAAATGACTTCATTTTAAAGCAAAGATAAAAGTAAGCAAGATGTCTTAAAATGACGAGGTTAGATCCGCACTTTAAGCCGGAATTAGTGTCGCAACGCGTGGGTTTGGAATCGATTTCATACATTTAGTATGAAAATGATTGATTTAGTATGAAAATGATTGATTTAGACATGTCCCGCGTGTCGCCGACCGATCGACCGATTGGCGTGGGATCGGTGGTGGGGGAAGCGTGGCAACACGCGGCGTGGCTCTAATATAATTCCATGGAGTTGGAAAAAAAGGATGAAAGTAGATTGAATGCAGTTGAAATGCGATCTATGTGTGGTAAAACTATGTATGATAGGTGCACTAATGTTGAAATTAGAGCAGAATGCAAGGCTGAGATAAGCACTATCGACAAAATTAAGAAAGGTCTTTGACGATGGTTCGGTCATGCAGAGCGAATGAATAATAAAAAAGAACGGTAAAAAAAATATATGATGCGACTGTGCCTGGATGCAGAAGTCGAGGAAGGCCGAGAAAGACATGGCATGATCAAGTAAAGTGCTTGAAAGTGGGCATGTAAGAAGTCGGAATAATCGACGTGCGTTCATGAGAAGACGTATGAATGTGGAGGAAGCAAGAGAAGTATGCTAGGACAGAGTGGTGTGACGTTCTATCCTCTCTGCCTACCCTTCGGGGAAATATCGTGATGGTTTGCTGAAATTTTGCAAATTGTTATCAAATATAATTTATTTAATTAATTAAAAAACAAAATAAAAAAAATAGATTCAAATAAGAATTTGTGCAATTATACTTACTTAATCTGCGGTACTTATGAATTTTTTTTTCAATTTAGATTCAAAAGTAATATTACACATCACGTTACACATTCGACTCCAAATATGATGTAGATTCACCAGTTTTCGGGTTGTACTACGAGTTTTGTTACACCAGTAAGTATTAACAATTTCCTGAGTTTAAACATACGATAATAACTCCTTTAACAAGAAAATGTACAGTTTTCCATCCCGTATAAAGTGCGCTTAAGGGGCTATTAGGTCCACCCTTTGTTAATTGTAAAATGTAGTAAGCGCCCGGATGAGCGCTCGTTTAAAAACACGACCAAAATCCGATCGAACGTCGCGCCGTTTTGTTTCATAATTATTTGCATCGCGTACATCGCGTGCATCGCGTACACGATAATCTTTTTCAAATTTAATATAGTAAAATCTACGGAATTTAATATAATCAAAAATCTACTAATGTTTTACAAATTTTAATCAGATAATGCACTAGATATATACGTATTCTTTAATACATTTTTTTAAAATCTTATATGTACTGTTTTTGTGTTATGCATCAAATGTTATTAAAAACAGCGGGTTTCTTTAAATTAATTGTGATTCAACGAAATATTTAAATAAAAATTTAGTCCGATAATTCACTAGAAAAAGAATTAATAATTACGTCATATTTTTTTCATTTTTATTTAATGAACCATGAAGTACAAGGGAATTTTGCCCTGACGTACAAGAATGTATGGGGGAACCCGTAAGGGGCCTTAAGTACCGCGAAACAAAACAGATGTAACCAAGATATAAACAAGAAAGAACAACGATTACAGTTTGTTAGGATATAGGCTAGAAGTAGGAATAGATGGGACCATAGAGATAACGCAGAGACAATGCGAAGATAGACATAAGATACAAGTATTATAATATTGGATCAAGGCCAAGGATTTACAACGCATCTTCCCATATCTGCAATACGGATTCTGCGGCGTTTAAAACACTTTACTGGTAAATATAGTATACACCGTTATTTTGTATGTGATACCTTGGACTGGCGCTGAAGCGTAAGACTGATCATCTTGTCTTCATGTAACATATGATCAAGATTCGCTGCACTTGTGTGTAAGTGCCCTATGCACCGTTGGGTGCGGATAATGGAGACTACTAGTAGTATATAATAATAATAATATGATATTCGTTTATTTCGCATCATCTTTGATACAGCATACATAAAATAAAGATAAAAACAAGAAAAAAACAAATTAATTAAACGAAATAAAAAATAATGTTAATGCAAAACTTTTGGCTGTCTGTAAAGTCGGTTTACGGACGATAATTTTACGTGATAACGTCGTAAGAAAACATTGATGAAAAATAGCATACTTTTATGAATTGAATTGAATTATTATTACTGAATTATCATTATTTTGTATAATACAAAGCAGGAGTTAATTGAAAATTACATTTTTTTCCATAACTTAACATTTTTCTGTTTTTCTTCTTGTGTGCTGCTGCTGTCTCCCTTCTACTCGGACGCATCGGCCGATGGAGTGGAAGAGAGATAGATGCGTCACAAACCGAACGCTTAGGCCGATCGTGCCTCTCTATCGCTTGTTCCGCGCTCTCGCTTGCACACTCGGCTCAGGCGGAACGTGACAATGAGTCATGCTTTTTTGTGTGTGCAGCCGGCGTTCATCGATTTATTAGACGTTATCACGTCAAAAATAAAAATACAAAAATAAGGAAAAACAAAAAGGACTCAAGGTGTTTGAAAATTCTAATAATAATAATATGTATTAAATAAAACAGAAAAATAGTTACGTGAATATTATAAATTGATTTAGTCTAGATTTCAAGAATCTTTTAGGTGGTGAGTTACCCTCCATCTTGCGGCATAGCTCTACATGCTAGATAAACAATAAATAGACGAGCAATGTGGATAATTACGTATTTTATCAGTTCTATCAATACCAGACATAATAAACGTGGTCTGTGCGTCTTTACATTGCTTAATTATGCTAATTTTTAAATGCTTGTACACTTGTTCTCTATTTAATATAAAATGAAATGAAGATTGGCTGGTCTGGTTCAATTACTGTGCAAATATTTTATATATTCAAGCATACATACAATGAAGACCACGCGATAGTCTGATTAATATGAAGTTTTGAAATATTCTTCTAAGGGTCTGTATTATTCTCATTCGATGCTGCCTCTTGGGATATTGACTCCCAACTGTCCCTCCATCTTTTTGCAGGTCATCCAGGAGTCTGCGGCCGGTGGCAGAGATGCATTCACGGATTTGGCTATTCTACTATCGCCCATTCTTTCAAGTGTGCATGCCAGTTTTCTTCTTCTTCTCTTCCCCACCTGACAAATCCTGTATTTCGCAAAATGCTCGAATTAGGGCGTTTCTAATCCTGTCCCTCAGAGTTTTTCCGGCGATACATCTTAGAATTTCATCTCCAAGACTCTCAGCATGTATTTGGTATTCTTTTCTATATCTGTCTATATCTGTTCTCGTGTATTGATTTTTCTAGATGTCATCTTCCAGACATGCAGCTCTATTTATTTGACCTCTTATCTCATTCTGGAGATATTGGTAACCGAACAGGCCCACTCCGAGGTACTTAAACTGCCAACTTGCTCAATTGCTATATTTTCAAGAACAAGTTTGCATCGATAGTGGCAAATAAGAACTTATCGAAAGAAGCAAAATTGGCAGTACACAACGAAGTTCTGGTACAACCCTTATGTTTGGTAGTGAAGCGTGGTGTTGGAAAAAAGGATGAAAAGTAGACTGAATGCTGTTGAAATGCGATCTCTCAGGCGACTGTGTGGTAAGACTATGTGTGCTGGTGTAAGCAATGTTCGAAATTAGAGAGTCAGAGTGCCAGCTGATAAGCATTATCGACTAAATTAATAAAGGCATTTTGCGATGGTTTGGTCATGTGGAGCGAATGAGTGATGAAAGAACATGCTAAAAAAAGTTTAAATGAGAAGTTATGCCTGGATGTAGACGCCGCGGAAGGCCGAGAAAGACCAAGTACGTCAAGTACTTGAAATGGACATGTGAAAAGTGTGGAATGAAAAATCGCGCATCCTCTCTGCCTACCCATATAGGGGAAATGGCGTGATGGTTAGTTAGTTAGTTAGTTTTAGTTTGCATCTTGCTGGGTTCTTTGAAAAGGCTAGACTTTTTGTTTTGTCGATAGGAATCTCCATTTTGTTTTGAAATCAATACTTTTATTCATAATTTTCATTAACAAATCGCTTACCCAAAAACGCCCATCTTGTTATTATGTTGGTAGTAGTATGAACGTGTTCATATTAGCGTGTTTTTTCCATTGGGTAGAAAGAAAAAGACAGACAGACTCGAAGTAATGCGCTTTCTCTCTCTTTCTCTTATTGCACGGCGTGACGTCAGACACGATCAGATGTTCGTATTACCTTTTCAGACGGAATTAAAAATAAAGTTAACAATTTTTTTCTCACCTATCACGAACCAATATTTATTTATACATACGAACGCCACAATTGGCATTTACATTTAATATTATATTCAGGCATACATACGATCAAGACACGTTTGTGTTTTGATTTGATACAATTTTAGTATTACCCTCTTGGTTAACCATTTTAATATTAAAGGCCAATCTACACCAAGCAATCAGCCGCTGAAATTGAATCTTAAATTAATTATAAAATACCAATCTAGGTTTAAAAGATTCGCCCGAAAAAACAAGTTTCTATACACAATACATGTGCGTGTGAAAGTGATCCGATATTGGCGAAAATATTAATCAGGTGCTTAATATTCAGAAATTCGATAATCTGAAAACATTCGTCTACATACATATAAGTACAAACACACACGCAGAAATTAATTAGTGCACGCTCAGGGTATAAATGTGATTAAGAAATTTGACATGGTCGAAGGGATTTTATTACATAATGAAATCTAGAGAAAAATGAAAAAAAAAACATTATTACAACGTGCATTCGTCAAATTACTTTAAAAAGTGGTTCGCTGCAAGACTTGAAACTGGGTCCTTCTGATTCCCGATCAGGTGCTCTGATTACTGAGATGAGCGACCAACAATGACAACTAACACCACCCTCTGGATTTAATGAATGTGATATTTTTCTATACAGGGTTATTTTTTAGTCAGTTAAACAAAAAAAAAACCTGAATTCAGTATCGTTATTAGAACCCATTTCAATAAAAAAACATGTCCTTTCTCAAATAAAAAAAAAGTGAAGCGCACCAAATAATTCCTCAGAAATAGTAAAGACTTGGTCAATCCGCCGGTACTGCGCGAGCGGCGAGCGCAACCCCCCCGCGCGCACTTCCCCGTCGCACTTACCCTTACGTGGCCGCGCATGAACAACACTGTGAATAGGATGTACGTAATTTGTAAAAATTACAAGGAATAAAAATAATATCGTAAAAAAAAAAGTACATGTTTTTTTATTGCGTTGGGTTCTATTAACGATACTGAATTCAGGGTTTTTTTTTGTTAACTGACTAAAAAAATAACCTGTCATCATAAGTATGTATCTTGCCATCCCTGTGTTGTTATATAACTAATACACTGTCCCTTATTCGATCGCACCCCATGATTCATAGGGCACTGCATCAGTAACACCAAGTTGCAGTGAGTTCTTGTCATTTTTTACACGAAGGCAAGATGATCAATCTTACGCGAATACCGCCAGTCCAAGGTGGGTTTCAAGTTTGAATTTTTAAATGTGAAAATCGCTACTACTTCTGCCTTGTTATTCGCACCAACTGGTGGTTAGGCACTGGAGGCATGCGGTACACCAAGTGCAGTGAATCGCCCCTTATTGTGAATGACATGAATTACCGAGGGTTGATCAATCTTACGCTTAGCGCCAGTCCACTAATATCCTTATAACGTATGATTTTTTTAAATGTGAAAAGTCACGTTCAAAAGACCTGGTTTGTGTTGACCCCCATTCGGTAAGCGAACCCGTGACCTCAGGCGTGGCAGCCCAACGCGCGGGATTTTGTTTTAACCATGAGGAAGACAATTGAACCAGTGATAAAATATTTGTGTGTGTTATCTTTTAATATCATCATCATCAACCATATCCGTCCCTATGTGTGGAGCATATGGAATCCACAAACTGCCTCCAGGCCAATCGATCGGCCGCCAGACTCCCCGTGCATCCTCCCAAGTCAACGACCATGACCCGCAGCTCTGGATGCAAACTTGCCGGCGAATCGTCAACAGTGGACGTCTAGGACGCCGAGAACCCTGATTCTTACTTGCCCAAATAGGCAAGCGTGGTTAATGCTACTTGGGAGGCATTGTTTAGTCGGCCTTCTGCCTTCGAAACGCCTTCGCTGGATCGACAATAGATTACCAAGGGTTTTCTTTCATGTTCCGATGCCGCTCTTCTGTGATCCATACAAAGTCAAACCACTTTCACACCTAATATCCTTCTAAACACCTTATTCACTGCACTCAGCAGTCTGATATTTTGGACCCGGGTTAGTGCCATGATTTGCAGCCATAGTTTTTACTAACAGGTTGTGATGAGAGATCGCATTATAAGGGCGGAATTTACTTTTATCCTTATTTTTCAACAACAATTAAACCAAGTAAAGGGCAATTGGTCTACCTATATCTTTTAATATTTTATATCCAACTGGCTGTTATTGTTATTTTACATAATAAAATTAAAAACGTTCAATGATTTTGATCAACAGTTTTTATCATCGCTATAAAATGTATTTAATTCAGCCGTTAAACCTAGATATAATTTAGGTTTCTTTAAACTTCCGAGTGTTCCCGAACATTCCCGAATGCTCCCGATGTCGTCGATCGTCCACAATCCACAATGCAACTCGCGGTGGAATTTTTCATAGTGAATGCACTTTGCTTTTTGTTAGTCACCTTTCGAGTAAGCCCTTTGTCTGGATTCGAGTTCTCGGTCCTTGAGTCCTTGAGTTAAGTCGTGCGGCTCTGAGTCTGAGTTGTTACTCCGATTGTCTGGGTCTGAGTGCAAATGTGCATTCCAGATGTTGAAAATCCTGACTCAAGAAACCATCGAAATTTGATAATGTTCCATTTGTATTTTGCAGAAAAAAAAGACAACTAAGTATTTCTATCTAACTAACCATCACGCCATTTCGCCAAAGAGGTAGGCAGAGAGGATAGAACGCCACACCACTCTGTCCTGCCACACTTCTCTTGCTTTCCTCCACATTCATACATCTTCTCATGCACGCACGTCGATTATTCCGACTTCTCACACGCCCACTTTCAAGCACTTGTTTTACTTGATCATGCCATGTCTTTCTCGGCCTTCCTCGACTTCTCGAGTCAAAATTGACTCGATCTTCCTAGGACATGACAAGGAACGAAAGAAAACAGCCTATCTATGTAAAATAAACATCATTGGATACACAATATTTTTTATAAATTTAATGGACCACGTTCCGCGCTATTAGCTTCAGACATTAGGGGAGTTTTTGCTAGCCAAGATTTAAAATTGATAATTATCATCATCATTTTACCATATCCGCTTCCTATAAGGAGCATATGGATTCCACAAACTGCCTCCTAGGCCAAGTTATCGGCCGCCAGCTCCCGTGCATCCTCCGAAGACAAGTCAACGTCCCGCAGCTCTGACGCAAACTGCCGACGAATTGTCGACAGTGGAAGAGCAGGACGCCGAGACCTGATGCCCTGTAAAAATAGGCAAGCAAGGTTGGTCTCGGGAGGCATACGTAGTATATGGCCTAGCCGGCCGAAAACGCCTTCGCCGGATGACAGTAGATACCAAGGGTTGCTGGGTCCGTTGTCTCACCTCTGTGTTCCTTACAAAGTCAAACCACCGCACATCTAATATTCTTCTAAAACACCTATTCTCAAAATTAATTAACAACGATGGAAATTCTAAAAGATATGTTCTTGAAATCAATAAAGTTCATAAAGTACGTCTTGTGGTGTAGTGGTAGCGCGTTGGGCTGCCATGCATGAGGTTGCGGGTTCGATTCCCGGTAGGAGTCAACATAATACGTTAATATGAAAATAAATGGTATGAAGTTATTTCCATTATTATTGGTATTGTCGAATGGACTTATAGTCGCATGCGACCCTTCCGAATGGCGATTGATCTTGAGAACAAAATCACTCGCCATTCCAAAGTGTCGCATGCGACTTTTAGTCCAGCATGAATTAATATTATGTTGTAATTTGTAATTTACGTCAAGCGGCCACTTAACCCAGCCAATAATAGATCATAAGCCCTGTAAACGTTGGAATTTCCACTATTTTTTTTTATTTTTTTTTTTTTTATTTTTTTATTTTTTTTATTCATAATTATACAAGATATTTTAGCATACATAATATTGTATTATTGTTCCCGCAAAGCCGGGCTTGTCTGCGGTTACATTACTTTTTTTTGTTTTGTTTTTTGTTTTTTTTTTTTCTTTCTTATAGTATACAATGATTTTTAAAGGTGGTTACACATTAATTGTTGAGAGATATTTGTTTAATGTACACTTCACTGATGGTATCACTATCTGTTTTTTTAATACGTTTTTTTATTATTTTTTTGAATTTGTTAAGATTTTTTTCTTCGCGATTTTTCATAATAGTTAAATAATCTCGGGATAACACTCTCCATTGTTCTGTCTCCATAGTAATTTTTCTGTCTGGGTACACTGAGTTGTTGCGCCGAAACTTGCCCGAGTAACAATTTGGTGTGTTACCCTCTGTTTATAGTTGCAGTCGAGGAAATGATCTGTCATTATTTTGTACTGACACAGTTTGTCGACAGATAATACGTTTATGTAATCAAACATAACTTGGTTGTCGTCTTTTGCTCGATTCTTTATATTTACAGGCACAATTGTTTTTTAGGATTTTGATTTGCAAATCGATACTCTGTCTGTATAAGTTTTGAAACTTAAGCCCCATATTCTCAAACCGTATTGTATTATTGGTTCAACTAGCCCATGTATACCAGTCTTAATACAGAATATGGTAGATAAGTTTTTAGGTGATACATGTTCTTCAGGCATAATCTTAACTTATTGCAAACTACTTTAACATGTTCTTCCCAATTAAATGAGGAATCTATAATAATGCCTAAGTACTTATATTTGGATACCTCCTCAATGTTTGTACATGTACAGTCTTGTAGATTTTTGTGCATGCATTGGTATGTGTGCGCATATATTAATAAATCTTCTCTAGTTCTGTTATATGGGGAATGTTATGTATATCACTTTCGTTTTTTTCGTGTTAATTGTTAGGCTATAGTCATGTGACCCATCTTAAAACTTGGTTAAAATCCGATTGCAATTTTTGCTGTGGCCTCTGCTTGCGTTCACCAATAGCTACAATGAGGGAATCCACTGTTTTCTAAAGTACTTTTTTTTTTCTTTTGATATGATAACTTATAATTAACTAAACAAAAAAAATATATTGATAGTTTTTTTATAAGTGATTGTACCAGAATACATAACGATTTTTTAATGTTGCACATTTCAAATATTAAATACCAACTATGTACCTAGCTGCGTCATTTTTGCAGGAGTGACGTCATAAGCACGGGTTGTTTTAGTTCGACAAGCTTATTTTTTCTCCAGCAGTAACATTCAAATGATGTCCCAAAATTATTGCAATACTGAGCGAGATAGCACCGATTGAAATTTACTGTTGCTAAAGCTCGAATTTTCGATAGCTGACTATTTCAAAGCTACCGATTAATACTACCCCTACATTGTAATGTTACCAGCTGTCTATGGCGGCCATCTTTATTGCAATAGAAGCTTGTTGTATATTGTATTAGAACATATTAAAATGCCATGTTACCGCGCTATCGGGGGCTTAAAAACGAAAACCTGAAACACTACACTTAGATACAAGGAGTGACGTCATTGTTTAAGATTTTGAAATGAATGCTATTTTCAACATTTTTATATTAATTTTTGCGTGCGTTTTGGGATATTTTCATCCCACTTCAAAATTTTTAAATATTCGCGTCTACAACGAAAGCATTTTTAAAATACAATTCGGCTAGCAGTGGATTTCCTCATTGCGGGATATCATCTGCAAACTGATAGCACAGTGAAATTTTGGAATGACATTTGCCATAGAGTTACAATATATCAAGTATTCTAGGGGACCAATACTAGGACCCCTGGGCCAACTCCTTGTTTAATAGGTACTTTATTGCTAAATGTGTCCTGAAATTTTTCACTATTATGTGTCGGTTTTTTTAGGTAGGTTAGCCAGTAAAAAGCGCCTTGGGTATATTTATACGAAAACGAGCGCTGAAACATAAATTACGCTAATCTATAATTGTCACAGGGTAAATTTTTCCAGATTTGTGAAGTAGGTATATAAAAATTATGCCTAATTAAATTCATAAAAAAGTGACATCTTGATAAAGAAAGTACTATCTACGATATTTGATATTATCGTTCAATATTTTATAAATTATTTTTTTGTCCCTGAAGTGTTTGCTGTGAAGGACTACGATAAGGCTACTCTACCGCAGTAATCTATTTTAAAAAGCCTTGTAAATTTGAATTAATATTGCCTTTAAACGCGAATTCAGACAACAAATTAATCACAGAGGTACTGAAGCAACTCGTAGCTGCATATTTATGTAAGCACCTACTAGTTTTTTTTATTTGCGTGCATTGTCACATGCGAGCGGTTTCTATTTCTATCACAACACATCCGCACTACGTCGGATAACTTTAAAATACCTACAATACAATCACAACTCCGTTACAAACATAAAATAATGCACTATTTCGCGTTTTCCTGTTAGATAAGATTTGAAAAAGGAATCGAACGCGATTTAAAATTCAAATCGCGGCGTAGAACGCTTTTGACAGTTTGAAACGTCAAAGCGAACATTGCGATGCAGCCATGAGCGATAACTTTTGCATTTTACGCGTTTTTAAACGCAGTTTTATTTAAAATACTATTATCGGGCGTATCTTCTGATAAACAAACGCGAAATACAAAGTTCGCGTGGGTATTACGGTTTTATTTAATTTTTATCAGCGCGCCAGATAAAGGCGTGCGTGAGATTTTGAGGTTTTTTTAAGTATGCATTTAAATATTTTACCTGCTATTCGAAGAACAGCCCTGTCTGCAGGATCCAGCTGCAGGATACTTAGAGGCTTATCCTTCGCCCATTCCTTTAGACTGAAGTCGTTCTCAAACTCCATTTTAACACTAAATTGCACTAAAAATCGTAGCGTTGACACATAGTCTTAAATTCGGTAACATCACAGCACGGTTGCATTTGAAACACAATATAAACATCACATTGCAGATTTGACACAGTGAAACGTGGAAAATCGATAAAAACTACAACGAGAGCACAACTTCAGGCGCGCTGAATCGAGCATCACAATCAGTACCTACGTACAAATCGCGTGCACGGTATCTCCACAGTAGAAAAAATCAACAAAAGCGTGTATTTTTGAAAGAAACACTAGATGAAATGGCGATTTTAATAATCATCTAACCTCGCATTATTTAATAGGTTTATTTATTTTAGTTTCCGGCATATGGACGCGTTTTAGAGCGGGATATATCGGAGCTGCACAGCGCCCGCGGTAGCTAACTTGATGCGACTAAATAGTTTCGATTTTGCCCGCTAGGGGCAGCGCACTATCAGCTGTTCTGTAGGTACCTGCGCGCGCACATTTACCCCATACTGCGTTCGCTATCTTTGTATTGCTCGCTATTATTTTTTCTCTGCCTTTCGCTTTTTTCTCTTCTTGGCGGCAAAAAAAGTGGCGCTATTCTTATATAGCTCTGCTTGATTGATGTGTCGGTTATTCGCGTACTATAGCCGTAGGTCAGTATGGAGAATTCATTAGCCACTTACGGTAATCTGTTAAATCAGTTATCTATTAGAAGCATGAAAAAACGCTAAATACTAAATAATCGAAACACATTTATCTTCTAATTGGCTCATTATGTAACCTATTTCGCCTCCTATGTCCACAGATTAACAAATTATTTGGATTTACGTAATATTTAAATGCATAGGGAATTTTGCAAATGGAAAATGTATATAATTTTTGCTGTGCGTTATCAGATTTGAATGAACAGGGGCGGACATAGGATTTTAGGCCCCATAATATATTTTTTAACTAACCAACCATCGCGCCATTTTCCCGTAGGTGTAGGAAGAGAAGATAGAACGCCACGCACTCTGTCCTGGCACACTATTCCTTGCTTCCTCCACATTCATACATTTTTTAATTGATCCGACTTTTCACATGTCCAGTTTCAAATATTTGTTTTATCAAATCATGCCATGACTTTCTCGGCCTTCCCGAGTGGTGTGGCGTTCTATCCTCTCTGCCTATCCCTTCGGGGAATGGCTTGATGGTTTGTAAGTTAATTTGGTTAACTTAGCTTTATCTGGGACACACATGATTAATCGCACGTCATGCAATTTAAATGTCAAAATAAAAAGCATTGTTTGAATTGACACAGGTGTACCGCTGCGGTTTAAAATTTTTCAACGATGCAAGCACATTTGAGAATTCTGAGTAATATGAATCAACAAGGACATATTTCATCCACCATTTTGTGTTGTTTTGCATTGTTACTGGACTAACCACTGTTGGCAGCCATGACGGTAATACTGATGTCATGGATGACCGGAGAATGATGCAAAAGATCGATTGTATTGAAATTAATGTATTGATTGCACAATTTCAATCAAATAATCACTCAATAGTCTTTACAAAGGACTGATTTAATCATTTTCGCGATAATATACCCTTTTTTAACCCTCGGTCCGTCGCGTGGGGTCTTTCAAAGCCCGACGTCTACAAAAATACAAAATGTTTGCACTATCGAAGTCTATTTATATGTGATCTCATATAGATATAAGTAAAAATTATAAAAAATATACAGATTTATGTTTTAATCGTAACTTGTCCAAAGAAAGACTTTTTCAGTTTCTAATTTATGATTCTTTATGTAAAGTAATAAATAAAGAGATAATTATGATTATTTTTGTCTTGTATTATTGTATTTCTTTCGTAAATTAAAAAAAAAAAAAAAAAAATCTGCTATAAAAAGTATCTAAACCACACGTTTTTAAACCGTTTATTTTCTGGGGTCTTCAGCGACCACGCGACGGGACTCGTGATACAAAAATGCGCGACAGACTGAGGGTTAACAACCTCTGGACTGGAGGGCTGAAGTCTGACTTGCCCCCAAATTAATTTTTTTTATCAAGATTCACTGCATTTGGTAAACCAATGCAGTGCCTATGCACCATTTGGTGCGTATATTGGAGAGTAGCAGTAGTATTTTTTCTTCTTTGCGCCTGCAGGATCCTGCCGTTCTGGCAGACCGTCGATGACCGTCTTACGGATGTGCTCGGCGGAGCTGATGGATGCGGGCCTGGCGTGGGAGGAGGCGAGAGAGCTGGCTGGCGATCGGGTCTCCTGGAGGGATCTAGCGATTGTCTACATGCTCCACATAGGAGCGAACGGGGTGAAAGAAGAAGAAGAAGACTACCTACTATACGTAAACCAAAGATTTTTATAGGAATCTCGGATGTATTATACATACTTTACCTACATGAAACAGCCTTTTAATAAATATGCATTAATTATTTGGCTGTCGTATCATATCTTTATATTATCAATAATCAAAGCATTAACTTTGTGGTTCAACATTTTAATATTATGTTTATAAAAAATTAAAATAATGATATTAAATTAAAACTAAATCGATTTATATTTTTTTGTAAATCTCTATGGTGAAGAGGTGTCTGTAGTGGTATTTGCATGTTGGGTGTAGTTGTGTTTTTTTGTCCTGACGAAGAGGACGGGCTACGGTCTCGAAACCGGTAGACAGAAAAAATTCGGTGAATGGTTTTATATACAAAAATTTTTATTAACATTGGATCCGCCACGATGAGACTCTCTGGTAACTTCGTCCGAACGAGGATCGGAAAATGGAAGAGGACTTACCAGAGCTGGACTCAAGGGCGGGATATGAAGATGAAGGACCACCAGGAAGGGCGAAGTAACCTGGAATACCCTGGAACACCACGTCGAACTGGCGCGGGCGGGACACAAACGACGAGGGCACAGCACACTTTACTCACTTTGGTCGAGGGGTTTCGGGGATTGGAGTCTGGGAAGCTTGCGAGATGTGATGGCGAGGTATCACGAAGGGTATAACGAGGGTGGATAGAATGAAGAAAGATCAGGATCACGAGAAGGACGGATGTTGCGAGGTACGAGTAACGTTGCTGCGCTGAGCGAACATTCGAGACTGAATTTTAGTGGATAACCAGGTGACAAAACGGAGTGGAATGGGTGAAGGTAGGCGATACATTTTGCAGAGGAATTCGAACTACCTATACCAGAGAGTATCAATTGATGGCAAACCATAGCTGCCCGCCTTGAAGTCTTCGACTTCAAAACACTTCGTGGTTAAACGATTTTAAATTTGAGAGATAGTAGCGTAATAATGGAGTAATAATAACGATTTTAAAAGAAATAATAACGAAAACAAACAACGACGAAATTTAATTTTTAGAATTATATTAAAGGGTTGTGCGAAAGGAGGATAAAAACAATGTGAGGCGCGTTCATTTACCATAGTAGGACGGCTTAGTAAATTTATTTTTAGAATTGCGATCGATATTATTCGGCAATTTCCGGATGAGATTTGAAAGGATTCGCTATAATTATAATCCCGAGCATCTTCAAGGGCGAGAGTACGAGTTTTCCCCATGACACAATATAACCGAGCGATGTCTCTAATGCCACGAGATCTCCAGCAGGATTTGAGATCTTTTCCTGCACGTATTAATGATCCGAAAAGTTCAACACCAAGTATTCCGTCAATTTCATGAGGTTGATAGAAAAATGGATCGGCTAAATATTTATCATTGACTTGAGAAAAGTTTTTCTTGTTGAAAGGAAATGTAGGTAAGTTGTCCGTAACCCTTTTTACAACCAACGCGTTTACTTTGTAATTTACATTTGAATGGATACGTGAAGCTAGATTAAATGTTGATGAGCCAACCACTGATTTATTTATAACCCGATATACCTTGAACCACCGATTCGGAGGAATTAATATTATATTCTTGATCTTTTACAAAATTTCTCGGATACAACGTTTGTCATGGAACAAGAATCAACTAAAAATCTGGCATGGGTTTCTTCTCCATTAAAGGTTAGAAACTTTAACAAGAGCAGTAGGCAGAACCCGAATGGTCTGCGTTTCTAGAGGATATTTTTGAGGTTGAAACTAAACTTAAATCATTTTTTGAGGTACTCGAGCGATCTTCCGTTTTTGGTTTATTAAAATCGGTTCGATATAAATCTTTTTCATCTAATAAAACCGGTGGATTTATATGTAACGATGTGTGATGCGAGTTACTACATATAGCACATTTATTTAATGATTTACATTGCGATTTCAGATGATTCCCAAGACAATTCAAACAACGACGATGTTTTTGTGATAAATCTTTTTTCCTCTCTTCTGGACCGAGCATTGCGTATTTGTCACACTTATATAATGTATGTATTTATTTTCCTTCACAAAACGGGCATATAATTTTCAAAGAATTATGATTAAACTTTTTTGAATGCGAACTAATCATAAACGTCTGTAGACGTTCAGCTTTTGGTACTTCCGAATTTACCAGCCGACTTAATATTTTTTTACCTGTTCTCTTATGAATTGAACTAAATTTTCGAAATGTTGGTAATGAGGAATCACGATAGTTTTGCTCAAACATTTTTTACCGATTCTGCGTCTAACACGTTTAAACTCATATTTAATAGTATAAAATCGAACAGATCTGGAATATCTATCTGTTGCAACGATGAAACCGATCCTGCGAATGTTTTCCAAAAATTCTTCTAAAGCGTTTACGGACGGGAACTTTGAATTGATTTGAATTAAACAGTTGATTTAGGTAAACCGTAGCTAATGCGCGGCTGTCCTCATATTTATATTTTTATTGCAAAGTTCTATAGAATAAGTCGTAGTTTCCGCGAAACGATTATCCCATTTAGAATATTTCGAGATTTTCCAACTAAACAACTAACGAGGTATTGAATTTTTTCATAATCGGTCAAGTCTGAATTTAAATGAACTAGCGAATTGAAATTTTGGTAAAACAATCTCCAGTTTTGTATCTGGCCGTCGAAAGTAATCAGTTCGATGCTTCTCAATTTCGGCTGTCGACGTTTTCCTGCTTCTACAGGCGCAGGCGGTTTAGAATCACTTGTTTGATCCCGAACGATCCTTTTCCGATACTGGATAAAACATAGTAATTCATCAAAGGACTGCCTGTAACGAAAGTCTACTTCATAATCGGGGTCCATTGCGATATTGTAACTCGATTTGTTTATCCAACGTTTCTAGAAATTCGCGTCTATTTTGGTCTAACGTCTCCGTCCTAATGAGAAAATCACTAATTTTTTCCACTGTAGTTAAATCTTTACTTAAATTAAAAACATTATTAATTAATTCATAAATACTCGATAATTTTGCATTAATCATCTTTAACTTTTTTGTCTCCCACACATTTTGTTAGCCATCTTGATAACCGATAAAGTGTAAATAATTTATAACGCAGTAAAATTTTATTAGAGTTAAATTAAAGATATGTAATATACGAGGTCAATAAAACTATTATAAATACGGACAAAACGAATTTCAGTGTAGTAAATAAACTAGTTATGAATTGTAGGTGAAGTGAACAAATGTAACAATAATTAATTTGTGAAAGAATTAACACAAATATAAATATGTTAACGCGTCAATATTATAATACTATATCTACAAATATAATATAATACAACTTGATTTTATTTTTGTTGATGGAATTTTCGATTTTAAACGGGTTTATAACATTCGAAACGAGGGTTCACTAAATCGGTACGATAGGACCAATGGATCCGCCACGATGAGACTCTCTGGTAACTTCGTCCGAACGAGGATCGGAAATGGAAGAGGACTTACCAGAGCTGGACTCAAGGGCGGGATATGAAGATGAAGGACCACCAGGAAGGGCGAAGAAGTATCCTGGAATACCCTGGAACACCACGTCGAACTGGCGCGGCGGGACACAAACGAGGGGCACAGCACACTTTACTCACTTTTGGTCGAGGGGTTTCGGGGATTGGAGTCTGGGAAGCTTGGAGATGGATGGCGAGTATATCACGAGGGTATAACGAGGGTGGATAGAATGAAGAAAGATCAGGATCACGAGAAGGACGGATGTTGCGAGGTAGAGTAACGTTGCTGCGCTGAGCGAACATTCGAGACTGAATTTTTAGTTGGATAACAGGTGACAAAACGGAGTGGAATGGGTGAAGGTAGGCGATACATTTTGCAGAGGAATTCGAACTACCTATACCAGAGAGTATCAATGATGGCCAAACCAAACATAATATCATATCTTTATCATTATTTTTATTTAACTATCTATCTATTTATTAAAGCAGGTACTCAACTACTAAATTAATACTGTCTTAATTTTTATCCTCAACATAAATACATAATATTATTGCTTTATTAAGTTTATTGGATTCCTTCCTCATTAAATTAATTTTAATTACTTTACTATAACACGTTCATTATATTAATTAATTCTATGACCTTAGCACCAAACCATCAAATAAAATAATTAGAAAATAGACCTGCGTCGATATATTTATAACATTAAACAAACGAAAAACAACAGCGTAGGTGCAATAGCTTAAGATATGGTGATAGTGCAATGCGGCAATGACGCAATCGTGGGCTTTTTTATTCATAAACAAATATCGAAATCGAAAATCAAATCGAATTTATCACTTTGTATGGAAAATCATTGCTAACTAACTAACTAACTAACCATCACGCCATTTCTCCGAAGGGGTAGGCAGAGAGGATAGAACGCCACACCACTCTGTCCTGGCATACTTCTCTTGCTTCCTCCACATTCATACATCTTCTCATGCACGCACGTCGATTATTCCGACTTCTTACACGCCTACTTTCAAGCACTTGTTTAACTTGATCATGCCATGTCTTTCCTCGGCCTTCCTTCGGCTTCTACATCCAGGCACCGTCGCATCAAATATTTTTTTAGCCGTTCTTTCATCATCCATTCGCTCTCTACGTGACCGAACCAACGTAAAAGACCTTTCTTAATTTTTGTCGATAATGCTTATCTCATTCTCTGCATTCTGCTCTAATTTCAACATTAGTGCACCTATCATACATAGTTTTACCACACATTCGCCTGAGAGATCGCATTGTATTGCGATTGTAATTGTAATCATTGCCATTAGCTTAATACGTTAATTTAGTAACAAAACTCATAGTACAACTCGAAAACTGGCGAATCTACGTCATATTTAGTGTAGGTATAAGATGATTTTTGAATCTGAGCTTTCAAAAAAAAACATTTTTTCATTCGTTTTTCCCTTAACGGGACAGTTTGCAAACTGAACAAGAAACTGTACAGTTTTCTGTCCCGTATTAAGTGCGCATTCAACACCATTCAAGTTATATTTAATGCAAAGGTCATGGAGACTTGCTTTATCATTCTAGAGTGGCATTTTGCATTTGAAAAAGAAAAAACATCATATATATATATTAGATCGAATGACACTGGAATGAAGTTTTTTTATAACACCAGTTAAATAAAACTGGACAGCTGACATCGTTTTAAGTTAATTATTTATACTGGCCTATAAAAATCGTATCAACGACAATTTATTTTAGTCTTCAACTAATGGAGCAGCTATTTAAAAATGAATTTACTGCAGCCATAAATGTGAATTAATATACAATGAAATTAATGTTACTAAATATTAAAATTTGGTATGAAACTTAGTAGGTAGGCGACCGGTTGTATTATCTTTAAAATATCAAAAGGAATTATAACAATTTATTACAGATAATTCAGCTGTCTGCAGATCGGCTGTTTACTCGGTAAAAAAAAATGCCGCCATTATAAGCCCTGCATCACACATGTTCTCCTCTATGGTTGCGAATCCCATGATCCCATAATAGCAAGCTTTTGAGTTTTGAGAATGGGTGTCTTAGAAGAATATTAGGTATGCGGTGGTTTGACTTTGTTACGAACACAGAGGTGAGGCAACGGACGCAGCAACCCCTGGTATCTACTGTCATCCGGGGAAGGCGTTTCGGCTGGCTATGCTATATACTACGTTTGGCATCGGGTTCTCGGCGTCCTGGACGACAATCCGCCAAACATTCCGGCCTCCGTCGCGTAATGGCTAGGACGCTGACTCACGATACGGAGGTTCTTGGTTTGATTCCCGGAGAGAACACAAAATTAAAGAGTGAATTATTAAAGCCTGGGTGCTTGTGACGTTGTTCCCACACTGTAATTGGGCCTCCTGGCCTGTTGGGATGGTTAAATAAAATAAATATTGTACTAGCAGATAACAGTCGCCGACGTTAAATGCTAGCCCTGCGGGGCCTTTTCGGCGCGTTCCGCGCCTCGATTTTTGGTTGTTCCCACCTTTAGTTTGATTGGCTAAGGCCCTTCCTTATCAGCCTCCGTTTAGAACCTGATTATCGTAAATAGTCCTACTAAATCGCAGTTAAGTTTGAGAATGCATTCATCACCTCTGATTATCACCAAAAGTATATGTTAAAATCCCATTTAAAAACGCCGCCGCCGCTAAACTTAGTCAGAGGTTGTTCCCCTTTTATGTTTGTAAACGAGTTATGACATCTCGACTCAAAATTTTAATGCATTGAAAAACAGTCAAAAAGGAGATAATATGATGATTAATCCAATTTTTTATGTTGTTTTGGATTAGTATCAGACATTATAAAAACAGAATAAAACTCGATTATAAGTAAAATAACGAAATGTCTTAAAAACATTTTTGCCGGGTTGGATTTTTACAGTATTTGATAAGTAGTCCGGTAAAATTAGTTTTCCTCTAATCCCACCCTCCATTGTAAAACGTATTTTAAAAAATGGCGTCGTATTTGATCGTTTGACAATCATCAACTCAAATTTTTATTGGGTTGAAAATAGCTTAAAATGGGAAATGTTACAATGTTAAATCCAATTTTTTTATATTGTATTGGATTAGTATATCATATTAAAAAAACATAATAAAACTCGATTCTAGCTTGCAAAAGGAAACATATTGAAATCATTGACAACACCGCTGCACTGTTGCCGTGAACGAAAGTGCTGACTCAGCTAATCGGAGGATAGATTTGTCATTATTTCTGGGGTTAAATTGGGTTCGTTGTAAATATCGTTTTAAATCCTGGTAGCAAATTACAACCGACATTTAGTTATCCGGGTTTTAAACGGATGTGATGAAACACCCCACCTCCTAAAAGTCCCAACCATTGAATAATTAATACATGTATGAATTTAATCAAATATGGCATGATTGTAAGTAGGTACCTACTCTTAAGAACGATGGAGATTATTTTTTCCGCAGACAACACCGAGATTTATTTTTTCGGCAGGTATCACTGATGTACACTACTATCATTTTTACGCTATTAATATTATAGATAGATGTGAGTAATGCAGCTGGTCGCACATGTGATTCGATTAAGATAAGAGGGTAGATAGATAGATTGATAGTAATTAAAATAGGAGCCTTGGAACGCTTTGCTCTTGCGTGTAGTGAGCATGATTACCACCTGTCATGTAATATCGGTAATTATCTTTGTTTTAGTTTTGCCAATGTGTAATATAAGTTTTAACTAGCATAATAGGGAAGCGTACTAGACATATTTTTAATTCCGTAATTTTATAATGGGGGATTATATTAGAACATCGCTGGGTTGTGGTTTAGTGGTAAATTGACGACTCTGGAATCTTAGAAGCTCTAGATTCGAATCCCACTCATGCGCAACTTGTTTCTACTTCTGTACTTTCTGGCACAGTTATTTCCGACTATTTGAAAGCACCCCCAAAATTGAGATATTTGAGTTATCATAAGTATTCAGTTGAACAATAGGGAAAAGTAATATATTTTTTAACTCCATATTTTTTTTGTGTGAATAGCAATGAATATTTAAAAATTTTCTCCGACACATAAAACTAATAAAATTCAAAAGATTCCTCGTAATAAAAAAAAAACGGAGCTTATAAAAAAGGATTGAATGCTAACGCATGCTTTAAAAACACCCTAAGGACACAAAAAGGGTCGTAGTGAATATATAGTTGATGCGTAGAACCAGAGAAAGTGGCTATGTACTTTTTTCTATTTTGGCGCTACTTACATCAAAACTTGGATAAAATATGAATAGACGCATCCTACCATATAATGACCTGTTTTTGCGGGAAATCGCGATTACGATATTTAAAAAATTAATAACGGATAAAAAATTAATAATAATGACAAAAAAAATTGATTTAAAAAAAATTCGTTCCTTCGCAAAAAGAGATTAGATAATTTTCCTAAGGTTAGTGATGGGCATTTATTTACTCCTACATTCGCCTTTTTTCATGATAGGTTTATGCGGTGGCTCAGCTTTGCGCTATGAAGTGCGTTTTTTTCATCATACGCATCACGCAAAAAAAGCATCATAACGCATTTTTTTCAATACTAAATTTTTCGCATTCCGACAAGAACTTTTTCCTGATCGAAAAAAACTCTGCGAAGCCCTATTTTTTGCTGTAAATAAAAAATATACAACATATCCAGCTTTAAATAATAAGAAAAATTAAAACTTCGAAAATAATAAAAGACAAAATCAATTTTAAAAAGGTCGAGAACTTTGAAAACGCTATAATAAAAATTATGTAAACCATTATTTAAGATTTTTTACATATTAGGTCATTGATTGTACTCATACCTATTCGTATGTTGTTCAAACTTGAAACCTATTAAGTAATTAAAATTATTATTTTATCGCATCCAATTGCGTAAGAAAGATATTATTAGCAAAACAACACACAGGATGTTGTTGTAACAAATTTATTCTCAATAATTAATCGGCTGTGGATTAGGCAACAATAAAACAGTAATTAAAATTTAAAGTTTCACAAACGCAGTATGTGTGATTTTAGCACGAAATGACGATTATTTATTTATTTATTTTATTTGTTTACTGACATAAAGTCCATTTATATGCAGATTAATTTCAATAATAAGAAATATAGTTTTTTTTAAATTTACTGATAACCTTCTTGATAAAACATATACAAAATTTAGCTCCGTTACTGGCACTTTATTAATTTGATGCTAAGTTTTGTCTGTCCCTTTGTCTCCCGCCATTATTGATTGTCCTATCCCTTAATTAATAAATGTAGAAATTAAGTGAAAAGGTAGGAAGAATTAAATATACAAATGACGGAAATGTACTGAGAATTATGAATTCTCTTAGTAAAAAAATATTTCAGTCGAAAAGAAAGCTTCAATTTCAAATTTCGCGCGCACAACAAATAAGTACGAACTTGCAAGTATTTTTTACGCTGTAAGCATTTTTAAGCTGCAACACTGACTTCCAACAACATTTTTGACTTTGACAGGAGAAAGAAAAAACAAAAGCGTGGTTTGTGATTGCTGCAAAATTTTACGAAACGTCGTACTTATTTTACTTGTTTGTTATTTATATTATTGTATTTTGTAAAGATAGAAGTGTTTTTATTTATATTTGAGGCGCTACCTCTTTCCATTACTTACGTACTCACTGCATTTTTATTGAAAAGATATTGTGTTTTTATTTGTCGGCGTCCGCGTCCATTGCAATCAAAATCTGTCGCTTCTGCCGATTTCGATAGATAGCTTGTATTCTTAATTCTTATATTCTAATTGAAATGCCTCCTTTTGAGAAGCAGGAGGGTGATGGACCAGGCGAAGAGTTTGAATGGAACGTGGATAATGAATGTCATCTATATATGGCCATGGCAGACACAAAACCTGGTTATAAAGTGTTTTTTTTATAATGAATGTATGGAAATGGTTTGGTAAGTATTTATTGTTTGATGGAAGGGTTTGGGTTTGTTGTGTGGTTAATCTTTGATTTTATTAGATTTAGTTGAGGTTGTTTTTGTTTTGTTTGATGGGTTTTTTATTTTTTGGGTTAGTTATGTTGGTTTATGGGTATTGGTGAGGTGAGAATGGTGTTGGATTTTTATTAATGGATTGTTTTATAAATGTTTATTAATTATTTGTTGTTGATTTTTTGTAGTGTTTTGTATTATATAATTATGTGTTTTGAGTGATTTTGATTTAAAGTAGGGTTGATTATTATTGTTTTTTAGAATTATATATTAAAAATATAATGTTTATGGTATTTGAATAGTCAAAAAAAATGAAGAATTATTGAGTAGAAAATATATTGAAATAATTAGAAATAAAAGTGAAAAGATAAGAGTGTAATAATGTATTTATTAAAAGATTAAAAAAGCACTTATCCAAGTTGAAATAGTTGGAGAAGTTCTCGGGGCTAATCGAGCGCGAGGTCTCCCCGTCGGTTATATGGAAGCACCTGGACACCCTGTATGACATGAAGATTTGTGATGAGATAGAGGGCGTACCCTTCCCCAACGAGACTCCGGACTTCGCTCTGCCGGACGCAGAGTTTCGGTAGCCTCATCAGGGCCATGACCTAAGCTTTGCATACTGTCACAGTGCAGGAAGATGGTGAAGGTACAAATCGATTGTTTTTTGTCATAGAAACAATATTATAAACTTCAATATGGAAGCAAGCATCGAGTTGGAAAAAAAAGGTGGAAGTAGATGGAATACTGTTAAAACGGCGAATGTGTGGAAAAAACCATGGATGAAAGGTGACCTTATGTCGAAATTAGAGCAAAATGCAAGGCTGAGGATAAGCATTATCGACAAAATTAAGGAAGGTCTTTGTCGAGTGGATCAGGTCATGGGAGCAATGGAATGATGAAAGAATGGCTAAAAAGAATTTTTCATGCGAGTGGTCGGGTTTTGTCAGGAAGGGGGAAAGACATGGCGTTTTAATAAAAATAAAAAACAAAAAGGAAAAATCTCCCAAAAATTTTTTTTGGGGGGAAAAAAATTTCAAAGATTTAGCAATAAAGCCTTTTTAAACCCAAACGTAAAATTTTTTATTATAGTTTTTTTTTTAACCAAACCCACCCCTTTTTGGCTAAAAAACCCGGGCTTTTTAAAATTTAAATTTTTTCCCCCTTTTTAAAACCCTTTATTTTAATTTTGTTTTTTAAAACCCTCCCTTGTTTTTTTTTTTTCCCTTTTTTTTAAACCCTTTTTTAAAAGATTTAAATTTTAAAAAAATTAGAAAACCCTTTAAATTTATTAATTTTTTTAAAAAATTTTTTTTTTGAATTTTTGGGGAAAAAAAAAATTTTTTTTTATAAAAGTCTAAAAAGAACAAATTTTTTTTAAATAACTTAACCCCAAAATTTTAAACCGGGGGAAAAATTTAAAAATTTAAAATTTTGTAAATTTTGGCAAATAAGGGCCATTTTTTATTAAAATTATTTGAAAAACGATAAAATTTAGATTTTTTAAATTTTTAAAAAATTTAAAAACCTGAAAAAAATTTTTTTTTTAAAAAAAAAATTTTTAAAAAAATTTTTAACCCCACCAAAAAAACCTGTTTATTTCAAAGGGGAAATTTTTAAACCCAATTGTACTTCCCTTTCCCGGGGGTTTTCAGGATTTAAAAAAAGGAAAAAAAAAAAAAAGGTTAAAAAAATTAAAAATTTTTAAATCTTTTTTAAATTTTTTTAAATTTTTGAAAATTTTTTCGTAATCTTTTTTTTGAAAAACCCCCGAGCCTTAATATTATCCCTTTGAAATTTTGTCAAAGGGACCCCAAAAAGCCTTTTGGAAACATTTATAAAATAAATATAAAAAGACTTTTGGGGTATAGATTTATGAATTTCTTTAAAATTTAAACCTAAAATAATTAAAAATTTGGGTTTTCTTTAAAAAAATTAAAAAATAAAAAATTTTTTTTTGTTGAAGAGGAGACACAACCGGGGGACCCAAAAAAGGGTTTGGGAAAACCCAAAAAAACCGAAATAGAAATAAAGCTTTAAAACCATAAATAGACAAAGGAAAAGGAATTTTGGGGGAGGGGGTTTTTTCCTTCAATCCCTTGGTCAGTCGTATTTTGAATAAAAAAATTTATGTTTATTTTGGCAAAAATGATTATAATTTTTCATTTAATGATTTGCAAAAATTTGATTCTCCCTTAGAAAGCCGTTCCTTTTTTAATAATAAATAAATAAAAAATAAACAATTCTAAAAAGATTCGAAATATATAACTGTCTTTAGGGTTTTTAAAAACGGCGCTTCTAATAACCGGTATTATGTATTAAATTTTATTCGTTTTCTTTTATTGAAATTTTGTTTTTGTTTGAAGAAAGGCCCCGACCAGTAAAGAACAAGGGAAGGGAAAATCAAACCAACCTCAACCCCCATTACAAGGTTAAATTAAACCTTTTGAAAGGAAATGGTAACATTTTAAAAACAAAAGTTTTTAAAATTTGTTTAGAACTGGGTTCCTCTATTTGTCACCAAAAAAAATGTTTTATCGCTTTAAAAAAACCCGATGCCGACTAAAACTCAACCCAAAACAAGGAGGGGGTTCCGGAAGGGGCCCTGTAGGGAGCGCAAGGGAAAGACTCCCTAAGATTAACCCCAAAACCCCAACCCTTTCAGGTTTGTTTTTTAATCCCAAAGTAACCCCAAAGAATATCTGTCCATCACGCTTCCGATAAATAAGTGTTATTTTCCATAATTTCGTAAAAAGAAAACCGAAAATATTTTTTAAAAACACCTGAGAAACTTTTACTTTCTAAATTTTTTCCTGTTTTTTCCCCCCTTCTACTAACAGACATTTTTTTTATTTTTGGGGATTATTTTTTTCTTTTTGTTATTGGTTTTGTTAAATGGGCCCTTTCACCAAAAGGGGAAAAATTGCCCAGGGCCAACGAACCCCCCCCCGTAGAAAAAAGTTAGATTAAAATAAAAAAAAAATTTTTTGAAGAAAATGGTTTGGGGCCGGCATTTTTCCCTAATTATACAAACTAGCTGGTTTTCCCCCAAAAATTATATTTTAAAAAAAAAATTTATTTTAGAACAAAAAAAAACAGTTTGAAACGATTTTTTAAAAACCAGTTTAGTTGCCTTTGGTAAACTATTAAAAATAAAAAAAACATTGCTTATTTAATTAAAAAAACATATAATTTATTTAGAAAAGGGACCTTTTCCCCCTTTTTTTTTACTTGAATACAAAAAATTACAATTTTTTAGGAAAATTTTTTTTTCCGGTGCCCAAATGAAAATCGTGCCAATAAAGCTTCCCATCAATTTAAGGGGGCAAATTTTTTAATTTTTTTTCACCCTATACAAATTACCCCTTTTGTAAAATTATTATCAAAACAGGTTGGATTGTAAAATTTTAAAATTTTTTAATAACGCCTCCAGTGTTGTCTCGAAAGCTGAAAAGGGGGCGAAGCATAACAAAGTTTTCTACTTTTTTGTGATCACTTTCTCCGTTATTCGGCCCCCGAGAAGTCGAGGACTCGTCGAATCATCCGAGGACCCGGTTTTCCCAAGCAGGGACCAAGAGACCGCTCAGGGCCCCCTAAGCCGGAGGAGCAGCCCACCCCGCCCAGTGGGAGGGGGGAAATTTGAATGAGGATGCGGGCCAATTGGGACAGTGAAATGACATAAAAATAGTAAAAATTGGTTTTCGCGTTAAGTAAGCAGAAATTTTTTCACAAATTATCGCTTTTATCCGTAACACAACGACGTAGGTATGTCTAAAAATCAAAAAAAAAAAATCATAAAAATTTTTTTAAGAGGGGACAAAGAGAAAAAAACACGTTTTGCTGTATATTTAAAACATACACCAAGTAAAGAACACACAAAAATGGGGCTGCAAAACGGTTTTTTTTTTTAAAAAAATATTTTTTTTTAAATTCCTAGAATTCGAGTGCTTTTTAATTCAATTTTTAATTATTTGCTTCGCCATTATTTACCTGATATTTTTTTAAAAATCAAAAAAACTTTTTTTTTCGAAATTTAAAACCCCCCCATTTTTCCCCAGAAAATAGGTCAGATAAAATACATTTTTTTTGATAATTTTTTTGTCCCCCTTTAAAGTGGTACGCATTTTGGGTGCCATGCAAGGTGCGGTTCGTTTCCCGTGGGGGTAAATATTTATTGAATGTGTTTTTCCAATGATCAAGTTTCACCGCACTTTTGTCCAATCAGTGCCCAAACACCATCGGGGTGGGATAAGGGAAAAATAAAGTGGTAAAATTATTTTTGTTTTTATAAAAACCCCCTGTTCCACGATGAAAACACCGAAATCGGGGGGTGAATATTCATGTTTTCGAAAAAAAAAATCGTATAAGTTTTCAAACAACTCAATTTTAATTTCTTAAAAAATTTTAAAAAAAAAAATCACTGTGTAAAACGATTAATTTTTTTATAAAATAAATTTTTTTTTTAAAATTAGATTAAAAGATTTATTTTGGAAATTTAAAGTTGAATGTGGTACGGTGACCCCCTTCCCGACTCCCCCCCCCACTACCTCCCAGCACAAACCCTTTTCAACAGAACATATTACAAGCTTCGCTTTTTATTAATACTTTTTTAAAATTTTTTATTAGAAATGCCTCAAAAAAACTTTTTTAGGTTTTTTTTTCCTCATAAAACCATGAACATCACCCCCGGGGTTTCGGTTCAACGGAAAACGGAAATATAACTTGATGCTCAATTCCAATCATTATATTGAAAAAAATAATGTTCTTAAAATTTTTTTTGTAAATATTATGTGTTTGTATTAAAAAGGTACTAAAAATAATGCTTTTTATGTTTTTTTTGAAAAACTTTTTTTCGGGTTTAATTTACTTTTTTTAATATTTTTTTAAAAAAATAAAAATTCCACTAAAAGGTAATTAAGTTTTTTGGCAAAAAAAAAAATTAAAATTTTAAAACCCAAAAACCCAAGTTTAAAAAAATTTTCGAAATTTTAAAAAAATAAAAAATTTCTTAAACATTTTCCTAAGGGGTAAGCAAATTAAAAATTTTTAAAAAAACCCAATTACATAAAATTTTTTTTCCAAAACAAAATCCGCCTCCAAAATTCTAGGGAAAAATTTGGGATTCTCCAAATCAAAAATTTTTTATTCCCCCCTTTTTATTGTGCAAAATAAAAATTTTCCTTTTTTTTTCATAATTAAATCCCTAATATTTCAAAGTTTTTTTTAAAGAGAAAATTTTTTATAATTTTTTTTCATTTTCATAAATTTTTTTTAGTCTTTTTTATATAAAATTTTTTTTTAAAGGAAAATTAAAAAAATTTTTTAAAAAAATTTAAAATTTTTTTCTTATAAATTTCCCCTAAAACTTAAATAAAAAAAATGGATTTTTAAAAAAGGGGAATTTTTTAATAAATGGCAGCGATTACTCATAAAATTTAGTAACGCAAAATATTAAATTTTAAAACATACAGGAAAAAAACGGTTGCCACGAATCTTTTTTCCCTTTCATTTTTGGGGTTAAATTTTTTTGCAAGGTTTCAATGAGAATTTTTAAAAAAATTTAAAAATTTTAAAAAAAAAAGAAACTTCATACCTATTAACAAAAAAAATCCCTTTTTAAAAACGCCCCCGGTAAAATTTTTCCGAATTTTTTCCCCTTTTGTTTTTAAAAGTTTTAAAAAATTTAAAATTTTAATGTTTTAAAAACAAAATAAATAAGTGATAACCAATTTTTTTTTTTTGTTGTTTCCCCTTATAAAAAAAATAAAACTATTAAAAAAAGAAAAAAAAATTTTAAAAAAATTTCGGGGATTTTTATATTTGAAAGATCCTAAAAAAGTTTTTTTCCCCATTTTAAAATATTTAAAAAAAAAAAAATTTTTTTGCAAACCCCAATTTTTTATTTTTAAAAATTAAAGGTGTTAAAATTTTAAAATTTTTTTTTTATGGATTTTTTAATTTAAAAAAAAAAACCGATTCAGCTTTTAAAAAAAATTTTAAATTTTTTAAAAAATTTAAAATTAACCCCTCGGCGTTGGGGGGGCACCACAAAGGGTAAATTTAAAAAATTTTAATTTTTTTGTAAATTTTAAATGGAAAAAATTCCCCAATTTAGTTTCCGGGGAAAGAGGGATGAAAACCTCCTAAAACCCAAAATTTTTAAAAAAGAAATTTTTCAAAAAACATTTTAAAGGTTTTTAAAAATAATTAAATTTTTTTCCCAAAAAAAAAAAATTATTTTTTAAAAAATTTTTGATGAATTTAAATTTTTCCCATTTTTAATTTTTAAACCCCCTTTTAAAAAATTTATTTAAAAAAATAAAAGGGTTTCAAAATCGGTGTAAAAAAAATTGTCCTTTTTGGAAATTTTTAAAAAAATAAATTTTTTTACACCCCCTATTTTGGTTAGAAGTTATATTTTTCTTTAAAATTTTTAAATTTAAATTAAATTATTTTTAATTTTAAAATTTAAAACCTAAAACAAAAAAAAAACTTTTAAATGTTTTCATTTTTTTTAAAACCGTACTTATGGAAGAAAATGGTTTTTTTCATGTTTTGGGAAAAAAGTTTAAACATAAAATTTTAATTCCCGTTTTTGGGGGGTTTTTAAATTTTTTTTATCCTGTTAAATTTAAAAAATTGGGTTCTTGGGAAAAAATTTAAAACCAAAATATAGGCCCGGGGGAAATCTTTTTGACCCCTGAACAAGAAAAATTTTTTCTTGTTGAAAATGCCCAAAAAACAGGGGGAATGGTCCCGAAAAAAATTTAATTACAAACTGGCCGAAAAAAAAAAACAAAAAAAAACGAATTGACCTGACGCCAGACAAAGATCTGGTAAAAAGATTGTTTGGTTTTTAAGTGAAAAGGGGTCCATAGCCAGTGGAACCGAAAAGTCGGGGCCCTAAAGGACGTCCACGATGGGTTGGGGTGGACGGTATCAAGAAGTTTTGCGGGAAGACGGTGGAGGGGGACGGCGCAGATGGGAGGCGGGGGGTAGGCCTAAAAATTTTGTATGATGATGAGATCTAGGGGAAAGGGGAAATGGAATACTCAGAAAAATGTCAGGTTAAAGATCTATAAACATCTACTGTATAGGGGAATGAGTTTCGTGGCTCTAAGAAGAATGCGGCTAGTGCTGTTAACTGATTTTTTTGTATATCTACAATATCCTGAAAATCAGAAATCAATATAAATAATCGACAAGTACCTAGCTACAAAATGAAAATTTGATAGTAGTAATATAAGCTAAGAAATTTTTTTCTTTCACGGTAAAAAGTTTTCACATGTATGGCAGATTACAGTATCAATTAATGAAATTCCTTATTTATGCGGATTTTATAGTTAGGGTTTTCTACTACACAATGAAATTGGAAACAAGAATTTGGCTAATATTATTGATCAAACTTTGATCATGCCTAGTGGATTGTTTAGGTTGGAGAGATGAATACGAATGGGTTTCATTTAGACTTGTTAGATCTTAAGTGAATATCTGTATCCCATAATCTGCGCACGTCATGAATAAATAACGTCTTAAAGTAAACTATCATTTCATGTCAATTTTCTAATACAAACTATAGATCTCACCATAAGTAAATAATAATCTCTAGCAACTCATAATACCTTTCTTATTAAAATTCAAGTTGTAAATTATACGCTCCATGAAAGGAGGAGGGGGGGGGATCGACTGCAGTTTCTTCGGACATCCCTAGATATGTTTCAAAACAGGAACTAGCGATCCGAATTGGCATTTGATTCAGCAACATCACTAAATGTCCCCATAGACCTAGGCGAGCGGGTAGAAGAGGAACGTTCGTGGATGCCCCTCCCACACACTTGCTTCCCCGAAGGCAACGAACTCAATACCCCGACAGAAGATATCCCATATACTCCCTTCTCTGTTCGTTAGTTGCCAAAATAGTAATAAAAACTAACTTGTTGATATTCCTTTAGATTTAGATTGTTGTAATAATTCGTTTATACGGCTGTCGGCAGTTAGCTTACTAATAATTCAAGGTAACATGTAATAAATACAACCAAGTAATTTGTTTTAACATTCATGAACCATCATTTAAAATAGTACCTGTAGTAAACCAGAACATTCTCCAATTCCAAAGCTTGTTAGATTAGTCAGTATTAATATCCACAACATTTGAATGTGTAACATTTTTGGAGTCTTAATTCCTTTATTATACCCATGCTAGCTTAATATCATTAAGAATAATTATATCCCAAATTTCAAACGCTGGAATACAAATGTGTATTATCTAAGCGTATAAGTTTTGTTACATGTCAACCTAGGAGTTGGGGACTTTATTTTATCTGCAAGCCTGGGTGTTTGTGACGTTTGTTCCCGCTCTGTAATTGGTTCAGGACTGTTGCAGGTGGTTAAAATAAATTTAGGAATTATATAATAACAATAAAAACATACATAAGGAAAAAATACTGACTTATAGCCGAAACAAAAAAGAGTTTAAGTACAGAAAGTTAAAAATCATCTTTTCAAATATTATTTGTTGTGTGAATACCTTGGACTGTATCTAATCAAGCGTATGACTTATCTTACCTCCTGTAATAAAAAATGATTAAGACACATTGCATGGTGTAACTGAAGAAGGATCCGTGCCCTATGCACCATTGAGTACAACGAGATAAAGGAAAGTAGTAGTATTTAGAATTAAATTTAAGATTGGGAGCGGATATGGTACGATAGATGATAGTGATGATGATCTGTTTTAAAATCCACCAAAAAACATCCTGCATTCCTTTGGACTCCAATTTTCTAAATCCCTAACTTAATCCGTCCCCGGTGATGAGAAAAGCTTGTATCCTGACGTCACTGATTGCTCTAATCTACTATGCACTTTGTTTCCTCCAATATTCCCGCCATTGCATTGGGCCGTGCTGCAGACCGGTAGAGTAATCATCAAGACTACTAATTAACCAATAATTCGCAATGCCAAGTTCGCCGCCGGTAATTGGCTGCACTTTTCATGCGCCATTTTGTTGTTGCTGTCGTCACGCGCGCCACAATGAACTGTCAAATAATAATAATCCCATGAACTTTGCCGCGCATTGTAAAAAATGAATAGATACTTTATCACACGGCGATTTTTTGACAAAATACTTTATCATTGGCGATTTTCAGCTGACAATACTTTGTAATGCCCGTCGATTTTTCAGCTGAAAATACTTTATCACCAATGATATATTAATGTATCATTATTATTATTGTTTATCACCGATTTTTCTAGCTGAAGATTGTTTTCACCGGCGATTTTTTAGCTAAAGGTCGTCGATTACCGATTTTTCTACTTAAGATACTTTTAAGAACTTATCGAAAGAAGCAAAAATTGACAGTACACAACGGAGTTCTGGTACCAACCCTTATGTATGGTAGTGAAGCGTGGTGTTGGAAAAAGAAGGATGAAAGTAGACTGAATGCTGTTGAAAATGCGATCCATTAGTGTGGTAAGACTATGTATGATAGGTGAACAAATGTCGAAATTAGAGCAGAGTGCAAGGCTGAGATAACCCCATTATCGACAAAATTAAAGAGAAGGCTTTTTCGATGGTTTGGTCATGTGGAGCGATGAGTGATGAAAGAACGGCTAAAAGAAGTTTAAATGCAAGTGTGCCTGGATTTAGAAGCCGCGAAGGCCGAGAAAAGATCAAGTACGTCAAGTACTTGAAAGTGGACATGTGAAAAATCGGAATAATCGGCGTATGTGCATGAGAAGATGTATGAATGTAGAGGAAGCAATGAAGTCTGTCAGGACAGAGTGGTATGGCGTTATATCTTCTCTGCCTAAATACGGGAAAATGGACGCGATGGTTAGTTAGTTTATTTAGTTAAATACAAAAAACCGGCGATTTTTTTAGCTAAAGGTCGTTAATCGATTTTTGACTTAAGATAGGCACCGATTGTCACCGGCGAATATTTTTATACATTAAGATACTTTATCACCGATTTTTCTAATCGAAGATACTTTGTGTCACTGGGGCCCGTCGATTGTTTTCATACCTACCTGGGCAGGAATCACCAAAATAATGCACGTATAGATAGAGGTCGGTACGAGGTTGATAAAACATTTTTAGACCTATTGATGATTTTCTATGAATTTTCAATATCGAAACACAAGGTCGATAACCGCTTGTACCTACCTATCGTATTCGTACCGACCTGTAACTACATGTCGATATACATTTCTGCCCAGAAAGGTACTGTCAGGGATGACGTAGTGGGTAACTAGACACCTCAGACACGGTATTTTCTTTCAAGTATGGAATGTCGCTTCTTTGAAATTCTAGTTCGAAGGTCTATGCCAACCATTGTCGTTAAAACGTCGAAAAATGCTTTTGATCTTGTAGTAATATAGTACCTACCTAATAATGACATCGTGGAAACGGGGTCATTGTAAAGTATCTAATCAGTGAATCTGTAGGTAATAATTAATCTATTAATCAATATTCACGCATGAAGGAATTAATTATTTTTTTCTGTGAGAAAATTAATATTCGCAACAAGTAAACAAACTATTATTAAGACGAAGAAATCCAATCACAGCATTGCACGACTGTTTAGAGCTCCCGCAGACTACAGACTTTCTATCGGCCGATAGTTTAGTCGGGCTTTTAATCTATATATATATATGCAAGTGCGTATACTACAACGACCCGGTATCGGTCGATTAGACTTCACGATTGCCTTTAAACTATCCTATCGGTAAACTATTGGCGGATTTTGCTAAATCAGTATGGCGCTGTTCCACGCGCGCACACTTGCCGATCGTTTAATCGGTGTGTATACTCCTTCCCAATTGCTGGTCCAATCAATGTGACAAGTTCAGCTGGTTATGCTCATTCGATAAAAGGCGAATTTTTTTTGGGGTAATCTAGTAATTTGGTATGCATCGTGTAAAATTTTCCATTCAATAATCTATCACTGTGGATGGGATGCACCCAATACTCTGGGATCCTCTTCTTAATCCTTCTCCTTCCTTGTATAAAAGTTATATGATAAATAATAGCATAATTAAAGAAGTAAACGTGATACGTGACTTAGGAATTCTTTTAGATTCAAAATTAAATTATAACAGTCACATAGAAACAATAGTTTAACAAAGCTTACAAAAACCTTGAATCCCTTGCACTTAGAAGAAATATCAATGATCAGAGTTTGCTTTATAAAATTGTAAATAACAAATTTGACTCACCTGAATTAATTAATCTACTCTCTTTCCGTGTCCCTTCCAGACCAACTAGACTGCCTAAACTTTTTCATATACCTAAAGTTAAAACAAATCACAGAAATAATTATACGATTCCTCGAATTTGTAAGGCGTTTGATGATAAATTTAATAGCTTAGATATGTTTAATACCCCATATAACAAATATATAAAAAGGAACTTAAAAACTTACAGACTTAAGATGACAAATATTTATTTACATTATAAGTAGATTCTTTTAACTGTTTAAAGCTACCTGCGGATAACATATAATTGGATGGCAGGCATGTTATTGTTAATTATTTGTTTTAATTATATTATGTTTTACCTGTACATCTGTTTGTGTCCCGAAAAAAAATAAAATAAAATAAAATAAAAGCAATAATAACTTTTCTTGACAATATTGTACCAACTTTCATTGCGACCGCTCTCTTCAAAAGCCGTTGATTTACTAGCAAATCATTCGAGAGCAGTCGGCCGATTGCTCTCTGGTCTGCGCACTCATCACCAACCCTACTGTTTTGTCGGTTCAGTGTGCGCGCTAGCAGTCCAACCCGACTAAACTATCGGCCGATAGGAAGTCTGTAGTCTGCGGGAGCTCTTACTGTTTACTTATAAATCATATTTATTCTGACAGCAGATCAAGTCGTGCGGAAGAAATACCGAGGCCGAAATGAATAAACAAACAAAATAATTCCCAAATTAAAACAGCTTTAATTAATACACCGTGAATATAATATGATTGATTCCAGACCCTGAATATCGATTAAAAAAAGACATACGTAGAATCGATAGTAAAAAGGATGGTTCTAGCTTCTAACAGATGATCAAATCTTGTAATACTGTAAAAATACTTAACCCTAGAAAAATAACGTGCGCCTCAGAGGCGCCCGCGAAACAAATATATCGCTGTATTTTTCTAACCGAAGCGCGTGCAAGCTTGTGTTGCCAAACCAGCTCAGTCGTTGGTCATCTCCGCCGAGCGACGGTCGCTTCTGCTCGGTAAGTACCACAGTTGTGTTGCTATGACGATGCATTGCGCTCGAGAGGCGCCTCGGCGTAAAAAATACCTTAATACAGAAGACTGCTGGTTTTTCTTACTTTTTGTAGAGGGTTTTTAATATCCTAAATAGTTTTCTTAAAATAAAAAATTATAATTAAACATTTATGTTTTATTGACTTATTGATATATATGAAAAATCTTTTAGATTAAAAAAAAATTTAAATTATTTTAATTTATTGAATAAATAGGTTTTAAATATTGTGCGCCTCTCAGGCGCTAGTTTATCTTTTCAGTACCATAAAATAAGGTTATCTCTCTAGGGTTAAGTAAGTAAGTAAGTAAGAGTAAGATTTTCAGAAGAAGTACAGTTTCTTGTGCAGTTTGCAAACTGTCCTGTATAAACCGAAAACTATGTGACGCGACGTTTGGCTGACCTGACAATTAATGTTTTTTATGTAAACATTTAAGTAGATATTGATATATTGAATACTTTGAAAAACGTAAAAAACACACATCTTTACATTATTAGCCATATATTAACAATTTGCTGTGTGCAAACATGCGGTAATAGCTTATTATTTTATTGATATCCCAACAGAGACAGAGAAACTCTGGAAACGAATGTGGGTTATCTAGGCGTTTACAGGGCTTATGACCTGTCATTGGCTGGTTAAGTGGCTACTTGACGTACTATAACATTCCCCATTCCGCCCATCGTCTGATAACCATACATAACTCAGAAATTCTGATGGATGTAGGTCTGTTCGTACCTGATGACTATCTTCGACAAAGACAGCATCGATTGTTTTACCTGCCAATATGCAGAACCAACCTGCCAATGGTTATGCCTGTTGGTAGTGCAATCTTGTTACTTAATCGCATCACCTCGGATGTCGACATATTTCACGACAGTGGGTCTTCCCTTAGGAAAGCACTTTCTAACTTATATTTTTTCTTTCTATACTTTTTTATATCATTATACCAACATAACTATCTATTGTCATGTATGATTTATTATTGTATTGTATTAAGAATGAATTGGATTTTTTCTGTAATGTTCTAAATAACTGAAATAAATCAATGTCAAATTTTGTAACTACTAAATATTTATATTGAAATCGTCTTCGTCATTCCTCAATTTTAATTTGTATACAAGTATTTGTATTCATTAAAAAAAATTATGCTTATTTTTTTATTGATTGGAAATCAACAGCCATAAACAAAAATAATATAAATATACAATATAAGGAGCTGATAATGAGGCCAATTACAGATTTCACATTTTTATACAACAATGATATATGATATATATAACAACAAGAAAGAGTGAAAATACTATTAAGCTCAAAATAATCAGTGTTTGCGTGATGTGTTTGTGTGGCGTGTTGTGTCGTGTGGTAGGGTGTGTTGTATTAGTTTATTTTGTGTTAGAGTAAACAGTGTGCAAGGCCTAGAGATATAGTCGTGAAAAATACACAAATTTAGCGTGTCTTTTGACAGACTGTAGATATAATTTTCTGAGCAAGAAACTGTACAGTTTTCTGTCTCGTTTAAAGTGTGCACTAAACTTATTTACCAGAAATTATTATGTGAAGATGGATGGACCAGTGGAAGTAAACAGTACGCGTGATAATAATATTGAAATATTGCCTGAAAATAAATTAGGTAAGCGAAACAATATTATGTTGTAAATAACGTAATTAATGCTGTGCCATTATTCAAATATCTACAAAGAGATGGCTAAAAACTGGTATGGCTAATTATTCGTGATTTACAAGAGGATTAGAAAACAACAAAATTAAAAAAATACACAAAAATACTCGATAAACAGTCGTAATAAATTATTTCTCCACATAATATATTTGCGTTGAATTAATGTTTCTATACGAAATGTTAAATGCTGTTTAAGACTTGATCATCCTACCTTCATGTAATAAAATGTTCAAGATACACTGCACTTGGTGTACTGATGCAGTGCCCTATGCACCATTGGGTGCGGATAAGGGAAAATAGAAGTAGTGGTATATTTCCAGAATTCAATGTGCTATTTAAATAATTACTTATTTATTTGTATATTTTAATTTGCTATCACCTGCGCCTTAAGTTATCCTAAAACTAACTAACTAACCATCACGCCATTTCCCAGTAGGGGTAGGCAGAGAGGATAGAACGCCATACCACTCTGCCCTGACATACTTCCTTTGCTTCCTCTACATTCATACATCTTCTCTTGCACATACGCCGATTATTCCGACTTTTCACATGTCCACTTTCAAGTACTTGTCATACTTGGTGATGCCATGTTTTTTTCGGCCTTCCTCGGCTTAGTTAGTTATCCTGAAAAATGAAAAAAAAAAAATGTCATAAAGAGGTCTTTCGCCATTTTTTTCATAACAATTCATGCACTTTTTCAAATATTTATTACCGTGTCCTTAGGAAATAGTTTGATATAATGATAGTTATTTGTTATTATTGATATCTCAACAGAGACAGAGAAGCTCTGGAAACGAATGTGGGTTATCTAGGCGTTTACAGGGCTTATGACCTGTCATTGGCTGGGTTAAGTGGCCACTTGACGTAATTACAACATTCCCCATTCCGCCTGTCATCTGACATCTGACAACCATGTATGACAAATTTTTGAAACTTGTATATATCTTAGGTGTAAAGAACTATCCGCTTGCGAGTTGTTATTTCGACAGATTTTCGAATTACTGACATCTATTGAGAATAAGTTAAAGTATTTTTTTTGGGCCATCTACATTATTGGTGTAAGTAAGTTATTAAATCTGAACTTTATTACCTACTAGCAGACGTCTGAAGATGTCTCTGTTGAGATATCAATAATATCTGATATCAGCCCAGCATGGGCATAATCCAGTAATGCTTCTACAAGTATTTGTATTCATTCAAAATGTTGTTCAAAAATAGTTATTTGTGGCTGTCAAGCCACACTTCTAACGCATGAGGTCATTAGTTCGAATCCCTTAGGGGGTCAACATGAAATATTTATTCACATGAGATGTTTATATTAATACGAGTATTTGGTATGTGAAACTTTGTACTGATTTTGACTTTCGAATTAAAAAAATAAATTATGAATCATTCGACGTCGACATTATTAGGATACTTTATAGGTATAGCTGACACATCGACAGACAATTTTCTCCTCATAGTCCAGTAAATATAAGGTTTTCAGACTGCACTAAAGACACTTCAGTCGAAATGGGTTGACGAATACAATAGTGTAGCTTTTTTACTAAGAATTATTCTTGATTTCGTATTTTTGTGGGAGTTGGATCTTGAGAAATACCGTAGACCTAAATTTACTATTTTATGCTAATCAAAAAATTATCTTATGGTGATAATTAATATTGATTTCCAAGGACATCTAACAATAAATTATGGTACACAAATTAATCCTTAGTTTTAGGTTAAAGTGAAAAAAACGAGACTTTGTGAGTTTTGAAATTATTTTATTAGAGATTTTATTCCGGGGATTATTATTACTATAGTTCTTTCGTTTTAAAAGAAGCCATTATATATGTTCAAATTCACCAGTACTCCATTTTTCTTCTCACCCTTAAAATTTTTTTTTCAATCGGGGATAATTTGTAGGGAATGTTTTCCAAATATTTATCTTTTATATTGTAACATTATCCCCCGAAGCAATTAATGAAACATACTCCAAACAAACATATTTATATTGACTGTTATAGAAGTGCATCTTCTAATTCTGCTAATAGAGTTATTTACTGATAGGTATATTTCAGGATTTCCATTTTTCGTGAGTATTTTTCATTTTTTCATGATATTATCCTTCTCAGTGTGGCGGCAAAGGATATTTCACAAGTCTAAATAAACTTCATAAACAGGACAAATAACCATAATAATTACAAATTACCAATATATTTACATGAATTAGACTTCTGTATTGTCAAAGTAGAACACCTTTACTTTATTTACAAACCTATTGTCTATTTTGCATAAATAATTTATTTGCAAACTGTTTCAGAATATTAATATAGTATATTCTACTCTCCACTTTGTCTGAAGTAAGCGATACTATTCAGATATGGTAATTAGGCATATGACGTCATAAAATAACATATGTTAAGACACATGTAATCCTTTTTTTACAATACTGTTTTAAGAGGTGATACAAATGTTTTTGACGCCGTTTTGTTAACAGTTTGTTTGTTTGTACATTTTTATTTAACTATCAAAAAAAAAATTCTTACAGCTAATATAATACATTTTTTTTTCATCTAAATATTTATAACTGATCACAAAGATGCTTTTTATGTTTTAATAGGTATACACTGATTTCGAATATCTTAATTTCGTATATCCCAAATAAAAACCTCATGATTCTTGGTTGAATAAGGTAACTGCAATACGTTATTCTTGATATAACTGCAATACGTTATTGTTGTGGTATCCAAAATTTATGGCTCAGAAACTTTGCTGTATTACATTAGTATTTTACTAAGGTTCCTTTTGAATTCATTTAATCCGTTTATTTCTTTGACAGTCTCCGGTAGTTGAGATGCTACAATAGTGGAAAAGACATTCATAGTCATACTCACACCATGTCCGCTCCCTATGTGGAGCATACGGGTTCCACAAACTGCCTCCAAGCCAAGCGATCGGCCGCCAGTTCCCGTGCATCCTCCCAAGTCAGCTTCACGTCCCTCAAACTGCCAACGTATTGTCAACAGTGGACGTCCAGGACGCCGAGAACCCGATGCCTTGTAAAATAGGCAAGCATGGTTAAGGCTCTCGGGAGGCATACGTAGTATATGGCCTAGCCAGCCGAAACGCCTTCGCCGGATGACAGTTGATACCAAGACTTTTATGTATTAAGTGTGCGTTTTTCTTGGTAATTTCTGTGTAACTAACTCACCACACGCTATTTCCCCCGAGAAGTACACAGAGAGAATAGGCACTCTTCCCTAGCTTCCTCCACATTCATACGTCATGCATCTTCTCACACATGCACGCCGATTATTCCGACTTTTCACACGACCACTTTCATGGTACTTGATCGTGCCACGTTTTTCTTTTATTTTCAATTAAATACGTAGGCGGAGAGCTAAAATTTCAGCTGTCCATGCGCTTTGTAGCTGCAAGAGAAATTGGATTCCAGCACGTAAAATAAATTTTCCGTAGTGAAAAAAATTCTCGTTAAATTTATTGGGTCTGGAATTAATTAAGTTATGTCAATGTACAGCGCCCTTGAGGGGATTTTTCATAAAAAATGGCGTTTAATAAGTTATCCAATTATTATTATTATTATTTTCTCGGTCTTCTTCGAATCAACACCCAGACACACTCGCATCATAGATTCTTTTAGAAGTTCTTTCACAATTCATCTGTTCAGCATGACCGAACCATCGTTAAAGACCTTTCTAAGTTTTGTCGATAATGCTTATCTCAGCCTTGCATTTTCCTGTAATTTCGACATTAGTGTGGGTACTTATCATATATAGCCACACAGATTGCATCTCACCTGCATTCAATCTACTTTCCTTGTTTTCCTAACTCCATGCCTCTCTTCCGTACAGAAAGGTTGGTTATAATAGAACATCTCCATTCATATGCTTAAGGAGATGGTCGATAAATGTTTAATTTGTTTTCTATTCAATAATCCATAAAATTTACGAAATAAGGTAAGTTTTTCGGCATATACATAATTTTTAAATAAATAGGAATTTAAAAAAATATCAGAAATTACGGAAAATTTTTACCCGAACTAAGATTTTCTTGGGATAGATCCACGCTTTTATAAGTATGGGCTCTGGGCTGGGATCACCAATAACGTCGGTGAAATATATCGCGTGTTTGACTTCAATCATTAAAATCTAGGTATTTCAATATAATTTACTGTTTATCTTCGCATAGTTACGCATAAAATATGCGAAATATTTTACCGACACTTATTGGTGACCCCAGCCCGATTCGATCACAAACGTTTCTACATGTAGATATACTGCAGTTGCGACGCGCATAATATGACGTGAGTCGGTAAAATATCTTTGATAGTTAGATCATATTTATATTTGTCAAACCAAGATGATTTATATTTGTCAAACCAAGATTTATATTTGTCAAACCAAGATTTGTCTTACGATTTAGAGCCAGTCCGAGGTATCACATATGATTTTCATACATTTATGTCCGCCTCGTAGCATAGTGGTAGCGCATTTGACTGCCGTGCATGAGGTCGCGGGTTCGATTCCCGTACGGATCAACCTGAAATATTTATTTACATGTGATTTTCATACTAATATTTCATGTGTGGATACCTTGGACTGGTGCTGAAGCGTAAGGCTGATCATCTTAAAAAAATATCAAGGTACACTGCACATGGTGTTCCAATGCAGTGCCCTAAGCACCATTGGTTGCGGATGAGGGAAAGCGGTAGTATCAAGGGCACTAAAACGTATGAGGATATTCTAGATGAAGTAAGAAACGAACAAAGTGTAAAGTTATTTAGGGTTAAATGTAAAAAATATATGCGTGAAAAATATTAGTGTAGGTATTATATTATAACTAAATTGAAAAATGTATAATGGTAGAATAGTTAGGAAAATAAAATTAAAAAATTAAGTGTTATTTAAAATAATATTAGTCGATGTAAAAAAATATATAGTCTATGTAAAAACTAAAATAAATATAATATTTAAAAAATTTAAAAAAAAGTAAAAGAAGAGTACTAAAAAGACGTATCTCGAATTCGCTGATTTTACACGACTTTGAGCAATATATTTGGAAAATCTAGCCTTAAAAAAATATAAAATATGGATCTTACAGTATTATACTAAAGTCCAAAATATATTTATACACTAAAATGTTTATTAAACCCAGTAGTATTATTAATTTTGCCCCCTTAAAGTCACCTCCTGTAACATAAATAAAATCGTTATTTTGTTGATTGATTCGGCATTCACTTTGTAACACTTCATAATGAATTATGATTAAATTTTATAAATTTATTTTCAAAAGAAAAATTTTGTTTACAAAGAAATACATAAAAAACACATATTACATTAGAAAAAATAAACAAATATCCCACCAAGGCATAGCCTGTTTGTGGGTATACTGTGAAAGTCAATGTGAATGTGCTCACACTCTTTCAAGCAGCATGCACGAGGCAAAAGAGAAAAAGATAACTAACTATCTACTAACTAACCATCACGCCATTTCCCCGAAGGGGTTGGCAGAGAGGATAGAACGCCACACCACTCTGTCCTGGCATACTTCTCTTGCTTCCTCCACATTCATACATCTTCTCATGCACGCACGTCGATTATTCCAACTTCTTACATGCCCACTTTCAAGCACTTGTTTTACTTGATCATGCCATGTCTTTCTCGGCCTTCCTCGACTTCTACATCCAGGCACAGTCGCATCATATATTTTTTTTAGCCGTTCTTTCATCATCCATTCGCTCTACATGACCGAACCAACGTAAAAGACCTTTCTTAATTTTGTCGATAATGCTTATCTCAGCCTTGCATTCTGCTCTAATTTCAACATTAGTGCACCTATCATACATAGTTTTACCCTTCAAGAAGGGAAATCATGAGACCGCGAAACTCCGGAGGGTGATTGTTCATGGTATTCTGAGAAAAAAATCCTTATAAAGTTTTTTGATCCGGGCATTTTTAATAATTAATTAAAAAAAAGTATTAATAAAAAGCGACTATGTAATACTGGCTTCTGTTTGAAATGCTAGCGGTGGCGGGGTGGCGGTGGGCGGGGAGGAGTGGGGGTCCGCTCTGGTCACCGAACGCCTTGCCTTGTGCGGACATTCAAAATTCGAATTTCATATCTGAAATTGGTGCAGGTCACGTGGTGTTAGCCAGTTCAATAATGGACGGTATTACACGCGTGAATTTTTTTTATTCATATTTTAATAATTTTTTTAAGAAATTAGAATTGAGTTTTTTGAAAAACTTTATTAAGATTTTTTTCTCAGAATATCATGAATAATCACCCTCTGGAGTTTCGCGGTCTCATCGTGGGAAACGGTGTATAATTAATAAA
>JAGVSP010000680.1:0-75405 GCA_022494985.1 Micrasema minimum
AAAATCTGCTATTTATTTGCACAGTTGATCTGCGTAGAAAAAAATAGTGAGTGTAGGAAATATTATCTCGGCAATTATATTTGAAACTGCTAAGATCCAATATATTTGTTCGACGAGACTGTAACGACTTATCGAACAGTTCAATCGCCCCGTGTAGAGCTAAATTATTAAAGGTGACAAGACAAAAACTATTTGATAAAGGGCTAAAAATAACAAGTGTCCTAGCAAGGCAACGCAGCTGAACGCGGCACGCATATGTAAGTATTGTAGAAGTTCTCACAATACTTTAGTTACAGGCGAGGCGCGTGGAAATAGTAAACAAATAGAAAAGCAGAAAAATGACAGCCAAACAAGGGGAAAACACACGTCCGTCCATTAGTCCGTCACTAAACACGACAGTCAGATAGGAGATACTTGTAGGTCGCGAGGGAGATTATTCACGGACACGTTTATATGATAGATAAAACACTGAGCATTCACTAAACATTCATTGGTAGTTGGTACTGTATCTGTAAAGGTTTATTCCACACTCATTACATAAAATTATTATTGATAACATATTACGAATATGCATAAAAAGGATTCTTACTGATTTTCGGTGTTTTTTTTTAATTGACGGCGCCGGCAACAGTTGATCAAGATTACGGGACGGGAAACTGCACGTTTCTTGTGCAGTTTGCAAACTGTCCAGTGTAAAGCGAAAACTGCATGGAATATTGAATGGTCGGCGCGACGTTTGGCTGACCTGACAGTTAATGTTTTTATTTAAACTTTTAAGTAGATATTGATATATTAAATGCATTTAAAAGCGTAAAAAACAAATAACATAATTACATTATTAGCTACATTAACAATTTCCTGTGTGCAAGCATGCGATAATAACTTACGATCGCGCTTTAAATATATACATATTTAGCGTGTCTTTTGACAGACTGTACAGTTTTCTGAACAAGAAACTGTACAGTTTTCGGTCCCGTTACAGTGCGCATTGGGGAGAGCCGCCTAGTCCAAAATCGTGCAAAGCTTCACTTTTGTATCAAAATACCAATAATAACCGATGTTAACAGAAATTACAAATATTTTATAAGAAAATTAAGATAATTTATTGGAATTCACACTGATCAGATTTAGGAATTTAAAAAAATCTCAGGTACTAGAGTAAGAATCAAGTTAGTAAATTAGCCTTCGGTGGCTGCACAGTGCACACACTAGCGAGATCAAAGATCGCAGCCCAAATGTTGTATTATTACGAGATATTTAGTGGATGTAATTCTTGTAATTGGATTCTCGATCACAGTGGATCGATACGGCCCTTGACCCGCGGCACAGCGGGCTTCCAAAAGGTGAGAGAGATCGCGATACGGGCTCCATAATCTATAGTACCAGAGTCTATACTTGGTGCCCTGTACAATAAACAATACTATGTCATCTATTGTAAGAGACGCGATCCAACTGTTTCTAGGAAAACTGCAATGGAATCATTTTTATACAGTTCAAGTTCTATGACACGCAACTTGCTTCATTTTAAACAATGAAAAATCATTTGAAATGCACGTAACATTGCATTCTCGACGATTATAATGATGTAACGGTCCCTATTCACAGGGTCGCCAATGTTGGTGAAAGGTACAGATTTTAGATTTAAAGATGTTCAGCTAAGAAATATCAGAGCGATAAAACAATCAAATGGGTATACATGCCTGTGTAATTTCCAGCGTTCAATTTGAGATTGAATGATTTATTGGAAATTCGTCGTTTTTCAGAAACAAAGCTAATGAATCGAATAAGGAATCGATTCCTTATTTTACTAATTTTTTTAAATGTATTCTTGTGATCATTTCATTTTTAGGTACTACTACTACTACTTTCCCTTATCCGCACCCAATGGTGCATTAGGCACTGAATCGGTACACCAAATGCAGTGAATCTTGATAATTTTATAATGGTAAGATGATCAGTCATACGCTTCAGTACCAGTCCAAGATATCACACGTAATTTACATGACATGTGATTTTAGGTACTATCGAGATAAACACGGTATGAATCATTTACATTCAATCTGTTTATTTACAAGCAAAATTTAAGGATCATTCATTATGATTCGCTAAAAATAATACCGTGTTTTTTCGGGAGCTTATCGCGATCGCAAGTATCGATAAAACGAATTCGACACACACATCGCCTGTGAAACGGAGTTCACAATGAGTCGTCGGTCGTCGCGCGTCGGGCTAACGAACGCGTCAGAATACGAGAGTGTATTATTATCGTTCTGAAATTTTTCATCGGCTCAGTGACCTGCCAAATGTGAGAGTCATCGCGATAAAGAGTCGTTACGGCATCAAAACACAACCCCATACCTCCATCCCCCACCACCCTCCCGGTACATACTGGATTTGTGGCATAGGGGCTCAATATTGCATGTCCACGTTTTTTAGATATTACTATAATTTTTAAGAATATCTTTTAGTTATACTTCCCAACTGAGTAAAATATAATATAACTATACTATTACTACTCTCCATTATTCGCACCCAATGGTACATAGGGCACTGCATTGATACACCAAGTGCATTGAATCTTGACCATTTGTTACACGAAGGCAAGATGATCAGTCTTACGCTTCAGCGCTAGTGCAAGGTATCAGTTGTAAAATATACTTTATATGGAAATCACATACCTATACATACATGGAGTAACAAAACTCGTATTACAACAATCATATTTGGAGTCGAATGTGTTTTATGACTTTTTAATCTGAGCTTTAAAAAAAACATTTTTTCTTGTCAGAGCTCTCATAAGCACCTACCGATTAAGTAATATTGCACAAATTATAATAAGGTTTTTGCTTTTGTTTTCATTATGGATAGTTTTAATTTGAGTAAATAAATTATATTTGACGACAATTTGTAAAAATATCTCCCGAAAAAAAAGAGAGCTTTAGTTTGGGAATATTTCGGGTTGAAATAAAATCTCGTCGTTTATAATTTTAGGGATTTTATGTATTCAACATACGAAAATTTTATTGTCTCATTTATTATTTAGCGGGTTAAAAAAAAGATAACGGAAAATACAGATGTGCAATATGCATTTCATTTTTTTTGTAAACTAGATGTTTTCAATGTGGAATATTATTACTAACAGACAAGTATTTCTACGAAAAAAAAACAGAAATAAGAACGACATAAACAATGCAGTACAATATTAATTTTTAAACTAAAACTCAATATTACCTACATTTATGTTAGCTTAGTCTGCGTCCAATGTCGAAATAACCACTATTTTTTATTTGAATTATTGTTGATGTTGGAAAATGGTGAGGGTGATGATTATATTGTTGGTTCCTTATGTAAAACACTCTTATTAAATTAATAATAATATTATTAGATAAGTATTTCCTCTTTATGAATAATTCATATGGGTATATTTTATAGGATCCACAGACTGTCGTTATATTTAAGCTGGGCTACGAGGTCCAACGCGTCTTCACAAACAATCATAATTTTAATTTTGTCATTTTCTCCCCGTGAAATACCAAGAAATCATAAGCGGCGGCCTCCGTAGCGTAATGGCTAAGATGCTGGACTCATGATACAAAGGTTCCGGGTTCGATTCCCGGACACAAAAATTCAAAGTGATTTTTCTCAAGCCTGGGTGTTTGTGACGTTATTTCCCTCTGTAATTGGGCCTCCTGGCCTGTTCAGGTGGTTGAATAAATATAAAATAAGTATAAATACGTATTTTATTGCCATCAATGCAACCATTTATAATTCGTTCTGAAGCTGGAAGAATCCGCCGATTTCAAGAGACGGAAATTCCGCTGACGAGATAAAATATTGAAGACGATTTGTGGGTGAACGCCACAGAAAATATTGCGCATTCAACGGGATTAATTGCACTGGGAGATGTGGAAAGTGCTGAACTTTGGTGCGTAAATTCGTCTTGTTCAAATTTAGCTGAACATTCTGCCATATTGTATTATGAAGTGCTTCGTGCAAATGGCGGCGACATTAAGTCAATATCGGATAGCGTATTGATATTACATGTTACAACTGAACAATTTGATGTTATTATTCATTCATTAACTTAAAAACTTCATTTACAATTAAATACCATAAGTCTAGAAGGGCGGGCTTATTAAACTATAATTACGAATTACTTTACTTATCTAATGTATTACAGTTTATTTCGAAGACAAAACTTTAATTCATTATTTATAGAATGAACGGAGAGGTATAATTTATACTTGAATAGGTACGAAAACTTTAAGTATTCCTGCATCAATAAATTATTTGTGACAGCTAAGAAAACGTTTAAATAAACGAAAAGTTTCTAGGTTGTTTGTCAATGTAATAACAGAGTGTAGAACAAAGCCATGTAAATTTAGTACTTGTAAATTACAAGGTATTACGATAAAATACACACAATTTAAAGTAAAAATATCTTACGTAACGCAAGTTTCCATGTTTTTACTACGTAAATAATATCCATATTAGAGTTCGAATATTTAAAAGTAAAACATTATTAAATAAACCAATAGGACATTGAGAGAAGGGTTAGTGCCGGAAACAGAGCTAATGGTGCCTTGAAATCGATAGTGGCAAATAAGAACTTATCGAAAGAAGCAACATTGGCAGTACACAACGGAGTTCTGGTACCAACCTTTATGTATGGTAGTGAAGCGTGGCGTTGGAAAAAGAAGGATGAAAGTAGACTGGATGCTGTTGAAATGCGATCTCTCAGGCGAATGTGTGGTAAGACTATGTATGATAGGTGTACAAATGTCGAAATTAGAGCAGAGTGCAAGGCTGAGATAAGCATTATCGACAAAATCAAGAAAGGGCTTTTACGATGGTTTGGTCATGTGGAGCGAATGAGTGATGAAAGAACGGCTAAAAGAAGTTTAAATGCAAGTGTGCCTGGATGTAGAAGCCGCGGAAGGCCGAGAAAGACATGGCATGACCAAGTACGTCATGTACTTGAAAGTGGTCATGTGAAAAGTCGGAATAATCGGCGTATGTGCATGAGAAGATGTATGAATGTAGAGGAAGCAAAGGAAGTCTGTCAGGACAGAGTGGTATGGCGTTCTATCCTCGCGTGATGGTTAGTTATACTACATTTGATAAGTGCATCCAAAAACAGGCGAAAAAAACATTTCCTCAGGGCAAGTGCCAAAAAGCTCGCTAAATGATATGATTCCATCTGGATGGCGGACGTGCGCCGATTATAAATGGATATAATTTAATATGAACCGGTTTTTGGCGGAAACACCTCTCGGGTCAGTGCGTTATCGCCTGCTAACTGCTAAGTTGCCGGTACCGTTATTTGTAGTAGCACCTAATTCACTACTCGCTACTCCGCCACATGCCAGACGAAAATGACACCGATTTTCCCTCCAAAAGTATTATTTATTTACGCGTCGCCTCGCCTACTTTCCACTTTATACACGTTCCGAGACGTGGTTGTGCGAAATAACGCGAACGCGGATCCGGTTGAGAAATGGGATTTGATAACGGATTTACTAAATTACGTCATTATAATTATCGACTCACAAAATTGGATAGGGATAAATCAATTTGTAAATGTGCGATTTGTGCGACTAATTTACATATTTCGTACGAGGTTTTAGAGGCAACCAAACGAGCTTTTTGAAACCAAATATAAACCTCAAAGTAAGAACATTATTTAGTACTTGCACTTTATTAAATAGTAAGTTTAAAATAGAGCTCTATGGTATACAAAGTTTGAAAAGTAAAAATATGAACCAAGCACATAATAAATAATAGTTTTATATATTACCTTCTTATTATAATTTTTAAAAACATATTAATTTATTTATGCCTAGCTTAATCACAGATAACTATCATCGTGCTTAAAAACGTGCTAAGCATTTGACCGATCACAATGACCATACGTTCATATCACGGTCGCTTTGCCAAGCACCATAGATGAAATGCATACTTTGAAAAATGTTTCTTTTATTGATGTAAATCAAATAAATGGCATGATAAATTGTGCACAAAACAATTAAAACTATATAAAACTAAATTATTTTACTTTACTTACAGTTTTGGCGTATTTTCCATATTTAAAGCGGTAATTAATAATCCCGATCGATAACTTTTAACGCATGTTCCATTGTGATCGCGAAAACGTTAAACATCCATGGTAAAAAAATCGTTATCACGTCGCTTATTACCACGTCGATAATCATTCTGTGATTGAGCTACTGAGGGCATTTGAAGTAGTTTTTATTACGCCCAACTTACAAACCTAAGTTGGTATTTATAGAACAAAAACAAAGTACGTACCTACTTACGGTGGTAATATTATGCAACTGCCATTATAACTTCATTTAATTTAAATGGCTTGTTACCAAGTAATAGCAATTTAGCGTAGATTCCCAGTATAAGCGTACCTAGTAAAAGTAATTTGACGCGACTAGTATAGTATAGGTGGCTTATTATTAATATCAGATAAGCGCAAGCGTGTTAAATTATGCAGGAAATCTGGTTTAATCCGGTGTGTTTACATTATGTCTGTAAGTTCGTGGCTGGCATCCGTCTTTAGCATAATCAGGGAGGAAACCAATCACTGATCACAGCCACAGCTAACCTGATCTGGCACAGAACAAATAAAGCGGTAACTTCGGAGCGCTATACTGCGCTTCAGCTTCCCACTAAGTATAAAAAAAACTTCATAGAATGTCTCGTAGATACAAATTGTAATTAAAATATTACTCGCCAATTAGTAAAAAGACCATACATTACGCTGACCGGCCTTTTAGTAAATGTGTGACGATAAATCAAGCGTATAAAAACTCTCATTAAACAGCATGTTCGTGAAAATTTATGTCTCGCACAAAATGGCGACTTTGGGACGCTGGGAATAGGAAGAAAAAGGAATAACGAAAACCTACAAAATTGCCTCGCAATCATTCAGCGCGGTGGACAAGAATATTCCATTAGACATAATAATACGTTTCACGGAATTAATTGATTGGTTCGCAATAAAATGTAATATTTAATCGAGGGCGGAATAATCGCTCATCGAAATCCAAACAGGATTCTGCGCTTTAGGGGGACTGATGGCTTCTATTTGTACAGACCGTAGTCATTCTGTCTGAATGCCAAACGTTTCCTGATGGAGAATAACCCAATTTAATTCATTACATCCGATAATTAATGATAGTGGATCAAAGACAGTGCCCGAATTTCAGTCGCAGTAAAGTTAACCGGTACAAAGTTCCCAAAAGACATGACTTTGGATTAAATTGCTCGGTAACTAAGGAGATCGCCAAATTTATTCCAGAATACATTAATACGAGAAAATGATAGTAATCATACTTGATTCATCACCATTGTGATCATTCTTTTATTCTCTGACTTAAAATCAAATTACATTTTAAAAAATAGCTGTAGTAAACAGTTCGACTTCGATTAAAAGATTCAGGATTTCAGTAGGTGGTAAATTTTCACTTCACAAAATTGCCGCATGTTGTTCATTTAAAAATCATGTACAAAAGTACCCAGGCAGTTAATTCTGAACACATTCTTAATTATAACCGTACTTGATTCGTAATCTCTTGGGAAGGTACATTGTAAAGATTGAAATTGTTTACCAACCTCAAAACATTACATCAGTCAAATGATGCGAGATTATTTCTTCGCTACGAAATCAGGTTGGGTAAAAAACGTGGGCAATATCAAATCTATTTATAATGGTGTTTTTGTGTTGTCTTCCGACGGCACATGTGTATTGTGTAATGCGTTGTACGGCCGTTTTGGCGCTGTCCAATTTCACGCATTTCACGGTAACCGACAAAAGGGAAGAGGAGAAAAAGTTTTAATCACAAGAAAAGCGTTCGCTTAATCGCGGCCGTTATGATGAACGCGATATGATGATTAATGCGGCGGGGAGGGGCGACTTGTACACGATTAATCAACACAAGATGGCGCCGGCCGCCACGAGGAAAAGTACAACGAGATGACGGATCGAGATGCTCGCGAAATGTACAACACGAATAACAACAGCCCGTCATATTCCTCTTTTATGTACGAAGGCAAAACACGTCGCTTAATTAAAATACTTTACTTTACTACTGAGCCCGTCACACCAAAATTTCAATGAAGACTATACGCATGAACAAGGACCATTCGTATGCGTAAACAGTAAAAACAAACATTTGACATAATTACTTAATGAAATCATATATTTAAATTTATCGATAAAGAAAAAATTTAGGAATCAAGATATGTATCAACATAACATTTATTTTATTATATATTTAAATCAGTGATTCACAAAAAAAAAAAAACACACATAGAGAAAGAAATAACAATATTAATAGAACATGCATTAAAAAATAAAACGCTTGAAAAAATAATCGCTAGCGTCAGGACTTATTAAGATTTAAACGTACACGCTTAAAAATAATAAGCAATAAAAACAAAAGAAAACGTCCTTTTAAATATAATTATTTTGAATGAAAAAAGAAGAAAATTTTCAAGACGCCAGCTATCAGCGCGCGGTGGCTTCATTTCAAAGGGTGTTCTTCATCAAGACTGGGGAAGGGGGTTGTAGGATTTAAAAAGTGCTGAGATGCCAGAAATTAAAAACGCCAGCTAACAACCCTATCTCTATCTGGTGCCGTTTGGGGGTAGTCTGGTGACGTCACGGCCGCGGGGGTGAAGGTCTCGTGTGCCCCACAGATAACGGAACGAACGATTGGGGGGCGGGAAATTCCCCGTGGAAAAACCCCATGTTTAATGGTATTTTAAATATTAGGAATTCGCTTCTGGGAACCGCGAGCCGTATCAATTTACTAACATACTTTGGAAGTACACTGAGAAAAGTGGTACGAATAAATTGTTAGTAATAACTAGCTAACTAACCATCACGCCATTTCCCCGTAGGGGTAGGCGGAGAGGATAGAACGCCATACCACTCTGTCCTGACAGACTTCCTTTGCTTCCTCTACATTCATACATCTTCTCATGCACATACGCCGATTATTCCGACTTTTCACATGACCACTTTCAAGTACATGACGTACTTGGTCATGCCACGTCTTTCTCGGCCTTCCGCGGCTTCTACATCCAGCACACTTGCATTTAAACTTATTTTAGCCGTTCTTTCATCACTCATTCGCTCCACATGACCAAACCATCGTAAAAGCCCATTCTTAATTTGGTCGATAATGCTTATCTCAGCCTTGCACTCTGCTCTAATTCCGACATTTTTACACCTATCATACATAGTCTTACCACACATTCGCCTGAGAGATCGCATTTCAACAGCATTCAGTCTACTTTCATCCTTATTTTTCCAACAACACGCTTCACTACCATACCAGTTGGTACCAGAACTCCGTTTATTGTTAGTAATTTAGAAATTAATCACGAATAAATGGCTCAAAATTGTCTACAGAAAAATCTACTGTGCCAAATATTGTAAATGAAAATCGCTACACACGTTACAGATGGCATAACATAGTGAAACTGAAAAGTTGTTTTCCCGAGAGGTCGGCACATCGCCATCGCTGAAAACAATATTGCGCAAAGAAATGAATGTAACGTCACGGCTGCGGTAATGATTACCAGTCTCGGTATTGCGAACGCCCCGTAATACATGTATGTATAATGTCTACATGTAGGGTCTAGTGTCAAAACAACCAAAAAACGTTATATATATTTAAAGTATATTTTTTACAATTCCAACGATATAAAACACAATGATCAAAAATTTTCTTTTCATTTATAAATTTATGTTTTAAAAACACGAAATTACGAGTGACTTTTAACGCCCGTTATTGGCTAATGACGTCATACCCGTCCATTATAAAAGGTGGGAAATTCATAACGATGTGAGCGCTCATATTGATGTGGCGTCACACCGCATGCCATTTGAAAAAGCGCTAGAAAATTTATGACATCGTAAAAAAATTTTTAAAAATCCCTTGATATTGTTATTTTTCAATCAATTTTTTTAAATAAAAATTGAAAAATCGGAAAGAACCCAATTGGGCGTTATATTGCATATATATTCAAAATAAGTGTATGCCTGTTAACTGTCCAAAAAAATAATAATTAAAAAAACAACGATTCATAACGAAACGATGCATTCTTCTCAGAGTTCTCCTAAAATACGAGTACTCTGAACATTACGAACAAAATATAAGATAAACTCGAAGACACGCGTGGTTTCAAGTATTTTCAATAAAAAATAATTTGATTTATATTTTTTATTGATATTACTTGGTGGAATTCCATGTATTTTTTTATTTTTATTTTATTTTTTTATTTTTATATTTATAAAAATAACATTACATAGAAAAAAATCAAGAGTTTTCTTTTCTTTTTCAATCCAATGCTCCCTAGGAGTTTTAACAATAAACTCATTTAGGGACAAATAAAAAACACATATTCATTTTATTCTAATACGCACTGACATCGCTTAGATCACAAAATAAACACAATATATGCAAAAAACAGAACCAATCCAATGAAAACATTTATGAAGTTATTATTAAATTATTTTACTATAACTAATAAAAGTTAAATAAAACTACTGGGTACACTTCCACTTTGATTTATTTGACCGGTCTGTAGATGCCCGTAACATGGTGAAAGCGCGCTAGAGCAGCGTTTCTTAACCTCGGGTCGCGACCCAAATACGGGTCGCGAGGGGTTTTGGGATTGGTCGCGGGGAAATCTCAAAAAAGTGACAAAATATAGAGTTTAAAAATATTTTCAATATCGAATATTTTTAATTTTGATCAATAGGTAGATCGATGTCACATCACTAATTTTATCTCAATAGGTACTAGCGAACTACCATAAAAATATACCTAAATATTGACAGCAACATGTTGGTTTTTGGTTCGTTGTAATGCTGTGTCGGTCGTACTCAGACAATCACCGGGAAAGAGAGCGCCTCACAGGGAAGAGGATTTATTGAAATAAAAGATCATTTTGGAGTGCCACGTCCAAAAATGCGTAGTTCGTATGCAACTTGTTTCAAATGAATCGCTAAAAATAAACAAATTGAAGAGACATCTTGAAAAAGTCCATCTAAACTACGAAAACAAAACGCTCGCCTTTTGGAAAGAAAAAGAAATGCAAGCAAAGCGCTTGTTTTTGGGAGATGTCAATGACAACAGTATTTTTGTGGACACCATGCCAATTTTTTTAGATCATTTGACAAAACTTGGAAATGAAATGGAAAGATATATTCCACAAAATGTCGTAATCGAGAAATATAGTTGGGTAAGAAATCCATTTGAAGTAGATGTAATGGGCATTGAAAATGATTCAGCTGGATTACAAGAAGAATTGCTGGAAATGCAAGGTGATGGAGTGTTAAAAGAGAGTTTCGGCGGAATGAGTCTCACGAAATTTTAGGCGAAACTATCAGGGAAGCCTATACTGAGCAATGAAGCTGAAAAGCTCTGCTAACCATTCCCGACTACTAATTTGTGTGAAGCAGGATTTTCTTGCCTTGCAATCATAAAAAATATAGTATACGAATAGACTGGATCCTCAGCATGACAAGCGATGTGCATTTGCTATAAATTTAATAGTGACCGACCGAAACGTGTTTTTTTGCCGAAACAGAAACCGAATCCGAAGGTTCGGTTTGATTTTAGTTTCGGCCGAAACCGAAACCGAACCTTTTTTATAAACGTTGAATTAAAATATCAGTGGGCTGTTTTTTCCAGATATTTGATGAATGAAACATCTCGCCGGCCTTAATATAATATTACGGGTTAATACGTTTAAATTTTTTCTTATTTTAATTTCAACATTGTTAAAGAAAGAGATATTTAACTACAAAAAAAAAAAAAATTATTACAAAATAAATCGAAACATTATTTAATTAAATTAACTGGAATACTGAGGCAGCGATTTGTTTAATCTAATCGTAAATTGTATGAAAAAAAAACAAGTATGTTATTCTAGAATCAGTATGTTATTTATTTTAAATCATTTTTTTAATTTTGCACCTTTGTTGGTGACACATACATAACAAATGAACAAGTATAAATAAAGTGGAATACCTATATTCTTACTTTTTAAACTTTTGTTTATTGAAAATAATCACTAGTTATTCTGAGATCAATAACATTGTCTTTTTTTTTAGAAATACTTACATAAGTACCTAGTTACATTATTTATTAATTCTTATAAACAGTCTCATTAAAATTTAACAAACAGTTTTCATGTATCAGAAAATAGAATTATGCATTAATTAACAGAAAAAGTAAATATAATCAATCAGTCTTAGTAATCAAAGTTGAACAATCTATATTGTAGGCTAGGAATAAAAGTTTTTCAGCATTTTCGCCTAGCAGATTACTTCGCCTATCAGCATATATTTGTCCAGCAGCGCTGAACAACTGCTCGCTTGGCACACTCGTCGGTGGAGCTGACAGGTATTTTAGGACAGCGTCTCTTAACGAATGATATGGGCTGGAGTTCCAATAGGCATAAAATATCAGCATTACGCTGTAATAAGGGCTCTGATAGGTAACTTTGAAGAGTTCGTTTGAGTGTTGATGTTGAACTGTTCGGTATTTGACTGGTCGTGTGTATCCCAAAGACTCTCGTTTTTGGTTGTGGACGTTTTGAGTTTCAGGGGCCAATGTCGCATTTTCGGGGTTCTCTTCCTCATTCTCGTTGTTTCTTGTCAGGAAATTGACTATCTCATCTGTGGCAATGTTAACATTCGTCTGTAGACGCGACGACGACGCCGACGCCAGCAGCCGTGCCGAGCGCACCCGACGTTAGCCGAACGCGACCGGAAAGTACGTTGTTGTTTTGTTTCGGCGCGACCGTAAGGTTCGGCTCTTTTTGGGCCGAAACCGAACCTCTGGCCGAAACATGATTTTCTGGCCGAAACTGGCTGAAACCGAAACCGAAACCGAAACTTCGGTCGGTCACTAAAATTTAACTCCACGCATAAATCTTCTTTGCTCGAAAATACAACACCAAGGTAGTCATTAATAAACAAAATGTTTTGAAGATAAAAAAGAACATTTAATATTTTTAACTGTAATATTGTAATCCTGGTTGTTTGATTCCAATAAAGTCGTAAAGAAAAAAAAAAGTTTTTTAGTTCTAATTAATTAATAACTTCTCATATTCTATAATTACTATTACGGTTTTGTTATCACTGAAAATAAGATAATACATTCAGGGTCGCGGGCTTCAAATTTATGTGTATTTAGGGTCGCCAGTCAAAAAGGTTAAGAACCGCTGCGCTAGAGAGTAGTTTTTTTAAACTTTTATTAGTTGTATTAAAATAAATCAATTAATTTATTAATATTATTGTCGACCGAAAATACATCGATGCAATAATATGAAGTATTCAGTCTTTAGAATAACGTTCTTATTTTAATTTACATACCTACATAATGATTTAAGGTTTACATATAACACATAAATGAGAATGAGTAGAGAAAGGAGCTATTGTTAATTTATGTGGTAAAACCATTACAAAACATTTTTCGAATAATATTTCTATCTGAAAACCGACTGGCTATCTGCCATGGATTCACTGTTAAATTTTTAAAATTAAACTGAGATTTACGGAACGTTTAAAATTATTGCAGGATCTGAGATTAATAAAATACGAGATGTTTTTTCGTCTACGGGCGAAAACAAATTGTTAAAACTGCGTAATGGCCACACATATAGTAAAGCGGGAAAATGAAAAAATAGTTAATATAAATAGTACCAGCGAAGATTTCACCTAAGCAAATAATGTTGTAAATTCATGTCTTTTTCAACAGGTGCTTATTTTTGTCGATTCTTGGATCATTGTAAGTTCAATGTGCATAAAACAAACTATCGGAAAACAACTCAAGCTAGAAAACAAACTACAATATACATGAAAAATGTTTCATGTGAAATAAATACATGTGAGCATTAAAAAATATACATATTCAAGTATGTGGTTAGTGGTTACTTAAATAATTGCTTTGCAAGACAATATTATTTTTTACGAAAAATTTAAAACTAGGTTATGTAAGGAGCCTTTTTTACACCTAACGATGCATAGGGCACTGTGTTTGTTTACTCAGAAATGTGGATCTTCATCGTTATCACACGAAGGGAAAGACTATGCTTTTCAGTTATCAGTCAAACCCACATTCAAATCACTGGTGATTATTTTGTATACAAATTTTCTGTACCCCAATATAGAAAACAATATGTAAACTTCTGCATTATTTAATAAGAAAACAAAACAATAATAATTTTAAAGTATAATATCATTCGTATGGCTTTTAATAAAGCGCTGGAGTGTACTGTCAAATTGCTCATTTTGTAACAAGCGTGCTGTTCACTGATCTCAAATTATATTACAAAAGATAGCCTATCACTCGCTTGATTAGAGACTGACGAGAAAAAACACGGGAAAAGCGTCGGGTAAAATAGGACCACCGCGTAAAAAAATACGGATTTCTTTATCTGCGGTACATTCGGCAGCAGCGGGTGCAGTACGCCCCTTTCGGGGTGGATGTTGTTTACCGGCCGGACCGCAGCTGCAGGCACTTGTTATAAAAATATCTTACATCGTGAAATTTATATCGCAATAAACAAGAGGTCAACGACCCGCACACACACACAGATATATCGCCGTGTTGTGACAGCGGAGAACGTAAACATTCAGCCGTCTTATTCCGAACTAGCGGTAAACATTTTCCGGCGTGGTTTGTGCATGAACTTCGGCTTCTAAACGAAGATGATCGTGCGTCGGAATAATGACCTTAATTTATTAATACAAAAATGAAGTAAGGCATTATATTGGATGGGATATGGGATGCGTTATGGAAGTGATGTCAAAATAGTTGAACTAAAATAAGGTCATAATAAATCAGACAGTGTAAAATCTTTTAAATTTTCAGGAATTACTAAAAAACACAATTAAGAAACAAATTTCTACAGGCCTGTTTATTTCCTAGATGTGAAAATAATGACCATTAAGTTGTGTCTGAAGAGCTAGTCTTAATAAATATATTGACAAGAACATATCGGTTGTTTCATTAGACTATTGATACTTATATGAAATGAAATTTCATGAGCCACCAACTGCGTAATTTTCTGCCGATAAAAAATACTTTAAATTCCACACGTATTCTCCAATTTTCATAGAGAAACCCGATTTCAGTAGGATTCAGAGTGAAAATTGAATATAATTATTTTTAGCAAACATTTAAATTAAACAAACATACAATTAAAAGTAACTAATGCAGATAAAAAATAAAACTTGGTTTATAAAATTTTATATTATCTAACACATCATAACGTAATTTGAATACAAGGTCAATATAATTATGAATGCACTATGCCAATTTTATGTTACGTAACATTTTTTGCGTCAAAGTCAACTTAACAGTGAAAGGTGAACAAAAATTTTTATCATTTTATTTTATCATCTTATCTTATCATTTCTATCTTAGCATTTTTCCAATAATTGTAACATTTACTACGAAAGTATCTTGATTTATTTGTTTAAAAAAAATCTGGAGAATAGTGATATTTAAATATACCAGACAGGCACCTTTATTTGTTTTTGAACATAAATACCTTAAATAAATACCTTTATTCAATTGGACCGAGTTGTTGTCTAGTGGTAGTTTTTGAGGACTCCGGATTAGAATATCTAGGTTCGAATCCCATTACAGCACAACTTGTTTCCCGCTTTCTACGGTGCGATTCTCTTAAGTTTTAGACACTTCTGCGCATACGAATTCAGTACAAAATCGTACGCGCAGTAGTTGAAAAAAGTTAACAGAATCGAAGCGCTGGCAGTTATTTCTGACTATTTGAAAGCAGCCCCAAAATTGAAATATTTGAGTATGTCATAAGAACTCAAATGTTTCAAATGAAGAAAAATGATTAGGTAGGTACCTGAATGACGCAATAACCACTATTTTTCTATTTAAACCTCATTTAAGATGAGCGAATTTCGTCTCTGTACTCAAAAATAGAAGCGTGGTAATAAATAAAACCGCAATCTGCGAGACATCTCAGTTAATGACACGTGAAATGATTCGGTAGCGAGATGGATAAATACTGGTATCAAACAGTTCCAACGGCAGACACGGATCAGAAAAATCAACCTTCAGGGAAAACGAAATTAATGAGATGATATTTATGAGGTCGGGAATAATGAGTTCGGTGTAGATGAACGTAATCGAGATGGACGCGATCTAGATAGACAAAATCGAGATAGAACAAACAGATCGAGATAGAATAAATCGATATAAATAGAACACGATTATTGAAATCCAGATGGATGACATCTAAGTCAAGATGAATGAGACAGAAACGGAGGAGATCGAGATGGATGAGATCCAGATTCTAGATGGATGAGATCGAGATACATGGGATCGAGATACATGGGTTCGAGATACATGGGATCAAGATTAGATCAAATCGAGATAGATGCGATCAAGTCATAAAATAATGATCGCCATTTTTCGGGAACTACGCAATAACCGCAGCGAAATGGCAATGTTAGAAAAATAAGTAAGCGCCATTATTTTAGAAAAATTCCTTACATTAAGATATCCACCAGTGCCGGGGAAGCCATAATGAATAAGAGTGTTTCACCCAACTGCGAGTGCTCATTAAAATAAATCACAGGCATCCATTTACGTTTCGGTTCCGTTCGGGAAGAAATAATAAATGTTATTTATGACATCGCTTAGAGTAGCGATACACTGAACCGTATCATACAATAGTGTACCTAAATATTTATTATCGCTTCCTAGAAACGTGATACACTGGCTCAGGCGCAATCGGGATAATAGTTCTTAGTTACAAAACAACGGCCGGCGCATTCCGCTCATTATTAGTATTACGGTCGCGGTCCTAGGTCCTAGGTTTCTCTGTACTTACTATACAGAATGTATACTACCACCTACCACCTCCCCGTTTCTATCTCCACTCGCCGCGCCGGGCCGGCTATAAAAAACACAAACAATAGCTCTCATTTCGTTGGTTAGCCATATTTATCGGGATAATAGCGGCGGCTAAGGGCCGATAGCCATTCAATTGTGAATTGCTCCACAGATATTATTTAAATACCACTGGAAGCGTTAAATTTTTACGACACACCGTAACAATATAAAAACCTCAGCGTAACAACACCAAACAAAATGTTACGATCGTATCTCGTAACCGCGGGAACAATATAAAGTTTTTAATGAGCGTATTATTGTTCAATCTGTTTTAATGAAGGACACCGAAAGAAGAAAAGGTATCAGCGCTGAATATGACGAGGTTTAATTTCTATGTAATTTATTGTTGATTTTGACGGGTTTTTGTAGAGCTTGCGGGTAATGCTGAAACGATTGCCGAGTTTAATGTCGTTATCGGCAAGAGGCAACAGGCAACCGGCCATTGATTTACTTAGATTTGAACTGAACCCAAAAAATGAATGACACTTCAACTACGCCAAAACCTCCGACTACGCCAGACGCGTATTCAGTGTTTCTTGAAACGCCGGCCGGGTCGGACGTCCAGAAAACAATCCAAAATGCCTTCCTGTGTCATGAAACCGTGTGTAAAAACCGTACGGGTAAAATTAACAAAAAAGATAGTGTATTTTTCCACATGTAAATGTTTTTTTTTTGTATTTGTTTACAAAGCCTAAAATAATTATTATTCAAAGAAAGTTTTATTCTTAAATAATAGCCAACCCGTCCACACAAGAAAAAAAAAGTTATTTTAGATGCATGGTAAAATTCATGAACGCTCCTCGTAAGGAACGGGTTAGTATTATATTTAGCCCATACCTTTTGCGGTGTGTGGGCGGATGCTTGCCGGCAGTCGAAGGGCTCTGATAGGTCGACCCGTGTAAGAGTACTGAGGTGCAGAATATTGAGAGTATTGAGGTGTCATTACTTTTTTCTAAACAATTTACTCTGCAAGGCAGATCTAAATGTATTATATATCAATGCAACCGGCGAATAGACCAATAGTCCGACAGACGAACGGACCAGTGGATGGTAACTTGGTATTCGCTGTTCACCAGTCGTGTGTCGTGCTTCCGGATGGTGCGAGCTCAATCTAAAACCAATCACAGGCTTCAGACCTGCCATGCGCCATCTCGTTTAGCGGGTCGCCCTTGTAAAATTCAATTTGGAGACCCGACCCGGGCATGCGGCACCCGACCCGTAAGGTAGAGTAACGAGAAATGCTAAATTTGTATGAAAAAGGTTCTTCTATATACATTGTCGGCGCGAAGGTGATAAGACATCTTATTTTCTCCATCACTGAGGCCTTATTATATTGTTAGGCGAAAGGCAGGGTCCTCGTTCACTTTGTGATTAATGTTTTGTAAAGAAGATTGAAAACTTTTCTCGGAAAAAAAAATTGGGTCTTAGGAATTGACAATTTAAGGCATCCAAGAATGAGATTAACATTGTGTACGAAATAGCCAAAACTGAGCATTCAAGTGTGTAAGGAAATTAGCTATACTTTTAAATCCGACGCAATGTAGCGCTTGCGTCTCGTTATGTTGATGTTCACAGTTGTAAATCTACAATACATATTATTTTTACGTAGTGGATAGTACTTGATGTACACCTAATACGATTCCTTCTATAACTGCACATACAGTCAGCATACATTATGGTATGGCAAATGTTTAATTAACCTACAACGAAATAGCAAAGCATCCATCTTATCCCTGATCAAATCCCCGGCGATAAAATCTTCCGGCGTCAGCAGTTGGGACATTGTAATATTGCTCACGTTGGGAAATCCTCGCCGGGGACTCCACGTGTGCGGGAAGGAGACAAATGCGACCGGTCGGTGAATAATTCAAGGTGGCCCAGTGGGAGTGGGAGGGACGGAGATATGAGACACCACGTGACTTTTGATTTCGCAAAGAAAAGGATAAAAAGATAAATTTTCAAGTCAAAGAAACTAACAATTCTTCAAAAGCAAATGAAAAAGAGTTTTTTTTTGTTAAAAGAGAGAAATGTTGCATTACATGGACAGTAAAATTAAGAAGACCCGATTTATAAAAGAGATCAAGAGGAGCTTCAGTAGAACAAATTAATAAAAATAGTGCTTTAAATTCAATACCTACCTACATATCGATCGTTGACCGCCTATGTATCGTAACCAAAATTTAGCCATACTCATTTTGAGCCTGTTTAAAAATGTAACGCTATTTAAAATCTAACCTTATGACAAAACTTGTGTTAGTTTTATAAGGACTACTGTAAAATTATTTCTTACAAAAAAATAAAATAAACAATTTAGAAAAGGAAAATGATATCATAAAATATGCGCTTTTGTTTATAATTCAAAATGTTATGTTAATAATAAAAAATATGCTCTCTATGTGGATTTTATGCATTTCACAATCTGCTAGTTCCTGCGCCTCTTTCCAAGTCAGGTGCAAGTCCCACAGCAATATATTTGGAAAAATATATATAATTCGTAAAAATGTACATACGTATCCATCTGTTGGGATGATTTTGGAGACCCTATGCAGTGGTAAATTCTGGCTGTCGAATAGTTTGCTTGCCTATTTTACAAGGCATCAGGCTCTCGGCGTCCTGGACGTCCGCTGTTGACAATCCGTCGGCAGTTTGCATCGCGGGACGTTGACCTGACCTGGGAGGATGCGCGGGAACTGGCGGCCGATCGCTTGGCTTGGAGACAGTTTGTGATATCCATATGCTCCACATAAGGAGTGGATCCATATCGCATTATGATTTTATTTATTTAATTACAGGTAACTCTACAATGTGACAATATCTATCATTTTATCATAACAATTACACACATGGTTTTATTGCACATCAATTACAGAATTACACAGCATTATTATTTTCGTACACAATTTACAGGTTTAAAAAGCTTTAAGTAGTTTGCATTAATATATTCGATCAGAGGTTGCAAAAAGATTTCAAGTCTCTTGAATTTACCACATCTATCATTAAATACATCAATATTTAAATGTTTTTCTTTGTCATGGTACAGTCTTAACATTCGAGATAAGGAATTAAAGTGCGCCATGTTATTGTTAAATATGATGATGTTGCATAGTTCTATTGAGACAGCGATAGGGGCAATTAAAGCATTTGGTCGCGTATATAACCTTCTTTTCTTCCGCTTTTTCCAGTTAAAACTGAATCGGTAGAGTTGTGCTGGACTGAAAAAAGACTCAATAGTCTTTAAAACGGTCTAGGGAAAGGGTAGGGCTTTCATTGTAGTTTCATTGCCACGAATATTCTAGGCTGGAATTCAAAATATCCCGTCGGTTTTATAAATATCTTCAGCCCCTATGTACGGCAGAATCCGGGTCAAAGAAAGTGGTTTATTTGTGAATTTAAGGGCGCGCGGAAGTCACGTGCCACGGTTGCATTATTTTCACGTGTCAGTCGCCGGAGCGCCAAATAGGCGGGAATGTGCGCAGGAGAAAAGAGAAAAGTTACTCTGTAATACTTAATACTCGTGTGGTGGTACGTAATGTTGGGTACGCTTATCTAGTGATGCCATGAGTAACCGAATGAAGATTATATCGAATAAATCGATCGGAAAAATAACCGGCTGGGATATAATCGAATATAAAGAAAAACTATGTGAGATGCAATAAAAACCGAAAGATTTAAAAATCATGCATGAAAATGCGGTGTTTTTTTTCCTATCGAAGGTATTCATCGTAGGGATTCCACAAACTGCCTCCAGGCCAAGCGATCGGCCGCCAGTTCCCGCGCATCCTCCCAGGTCAGGTCCACGTCCTGCAGCTCTGACGCTAACTGCCGACGGATCGTCAACAGGGGACTATTACAGTCAAAGGTATTACTATAAATATGTTTTATGTGAAAATCGCATTCAAATAAATATTTAATATTGATCCCAAGACCTCTGAGGTCGGTTCCCTATAGTAACCAGTTATTCGCATCACAAGACCTGCTGTGCGATATTAGAAGTGTGTATGAGATACCAGTAGCTCAATCACAGATGATTGTCGACGTGCTTAAAAACGTGCTAAGCATTTGACCGATTACAATGAACATACGTTCATATCACGGTCGCCGGTCGCGTTGCCAAGCACCATAGATGAAAGGCATATTTTGACAAATGTTTCGTTTTATTGCTTTCTCAAATTGATTTAAAGCAAATAATGGCATGATAAATTGTGCACAACCAATTAAAACTATACAAAACTAAATTATTTTACTTTACTTACAGTTTTGGCGTATTTTCCATATTTATAGCGGAAATTAATAATCCCGATCGATAACTTTTAACGCATGTTCCATTGTGATCGCGAAAACGTTAAACATCCATGGTGAGAAATCGTAATCACGTCGCTTATTACCACGTCGATAGTCTCTGTGATTGAGCTACTGGGGGCTGGGAAACTGTGCCAAGAATAAATTCCGCCAGGAACACGACTCTCCTCGGACACGTGCATTTCGGTAAATGCAAATTTCAAACCTCTTTGCCGGCCACATTATATTATCTTTTAATGACTTACGCAAACCGAAATATTGCGAGCTTTATTATGTACATTTACACGTATGCGAGCATACAGATATACACGCACCCTCACACATATATGGGTTATACATACACGTTGTGGTGTTAAATAGGTCGTTGAACGCTAAATCATACATGATCATTTGAAAATACCTACACACATTTCTAAATATGCTCTTATCAATATTATTGATCATTATAATGTAAATGTATAATATATTAAAATATGTAAAATATGTTCATACGTATTTTTTTTTCCAGAAAATACGGCGTATATCTTGAATTTATATGTTTCTTATTTTTTCTACGCATCATTAGAAAACTTTCCGTAGGAATTTATAAAACTTAGACGAACAAACTACCTACGTTGAATTATTATTGAAATTCTTGTAAAAATGATACTTAATCATATTCCCTTCTTAAAAAATGTTCATCTCTCTTGAGAAGTGCGTAATAATTATCATGCGATAGGTATTTCAGTATAATTCGTTTTACTCGCGATCGATATTTTCTCATTAGGATTTTTTTAGAATTGGAGATAATAAGTTTCTGTCACGCATCATTAACTCGGAAGTTAAAAACTGAAAGTAAATATCTGGCGCGGGCTGTCTCCAAAGGCCTTGGGAGAGGCAAGTAGTCTGCAAGAACAAACAGCCATAAATCAAAACAGAAGTACAGGAAAATTCTAGATCCAGTTGAATTTTAACAACAGCCAAGTTAGTGTAGACTTGTCAAAAATCTAATTATTATAACCCTACAACAAAAATATTAAAGTATGTATAGTTAAACTGTTTTTCCAGAAGAAAAACATAATTTGATGTCAGCTAAGTAATAATTTATCAAAAAACTAATTGTTTAATCCTTAAGGTAAATATTTTGAAAAATACTTATAACTAAACGTATTTTTACAGAAACTCAATGCATTCTTAAAAGTAAGGATGTTTTTTTACTAGCGAAATGTTGATGAATTCTCAAATTTTAAACCGTTCCATAATAAGGAAATTAATTAATCATTTCAAAGTTTTTATGCAGCTATCTGAAAACAAGTTCATAAATTACAGTAACCATCTTACGTAAATAACTTACATAAGTACTTCACAGTTATGTTTTAGAGTAAAATTTATATATTTGATCGTTTAAATTAAACTTATAAAATGTAATAAAAAAGTGGTTAGATTAATTTATAAATAAATAGCTAATGTAAGAAAAGATAAATCTAACGATAAAAACGACTCAAGTAATTTATTTGTATCATTCAACGTTGAATAAACAATAAAACTTTTTATAAATGAAAAAAGAATGGGATGATTTATCGGTCGAGAAATGGCTAATGTTAGGAGGTTTTCCGAAAAAAGTAAGATGACGGAACACGTAGGATGATAAATTGCACGTCCAAAGTTTGGTTAAGTGTGTGGTGTTGTTTCTAGCAAGTTGCATGACTGGGCGCCATTACCTGGACCAGCCACAGGTAAACACGGACTATTGTTCACTGGAAATATATTATACTGGTTCTTGTTTACTTTTCCTAGGAACAAAGATAGGAGACAGGTCGCGGAGAATTCAACACATTGCTGTCCTGAAAACACTGCCACGTTTATTCTAAAATAATGCTTAACTCGCGAAACATGACACATATCAGTGACAGCTAGACGACGCTTTTCAAAAACACTACAAGAAACTATATCAAAATGCACCCCGTTAAATCTTGAATCCAAAGAAAGTCATTTAGTTTCAGGTAAAGGAAAAAAGGGAACAAAGAAGAAACAAAGGTTAACAAACTATAAATATATTCAAAAAAGGCAGGATTGTTCACTCAAGCGAAATTAAAACGTTTAGTGACATCCAGTACGTTGGAAACGTAAATGTGATACGCAGAGAAAATGCTTCCATACTGGTGCACAATATTGAGGTGTAGTCAAAACGGAATTGAATGCCAATCTCTTTGATGTAGATTGACGCTATCTGCTCTTAGTTTTGACAGAATCGCGTTTCAAGCATTGAATAGGTTCACTAGAAATAATACAGTTACAATAATGTTGTTGAAATAACACGGTAATATAATATTTGCGGTATGGGTAAGCATCGGTAAATGTATTACGCTATAAGCCTGCCGTAGCACTTCAGAATTCAGAATGTATCGTTCTTTACGGTATTCTGTTTGATATGAGTCAGAAATAATAAAGCAGTACCCTTTATACGTGTCCAGAGTCCAAGTGTGCCGAGCAAACAATACAGTGCAGAAGACGCGCTAACGTAAACAGAATAAAATGGAATAAAATAACTCCAGTCTCGGGCGGACAACGGAACGGAGCGAGAGATGGCTGGCGAGAGGCAAACAGTAAACATGCCCTGTGCATTCAAAGGGAGTTCACCCCTAGAACAAGGCTGAAAGGGTTTCCGGATCCCGTCAGAAGAAAATGAGAAAAAACAGTAAACGTTAAGTACTGAAACTAATGACAAAATAACACATAGCACCCTTGGAAAAGGATTGTTACATTACAAACAGAATATTATATGCGGAACAGGGTGAAAGTAGCTTGCAGGTGTTTGTCTTAAATTTTTGTCTTTAACGTACATTTCAATAATAAGTTAATGCATTTCAAAGTTCTGTCTAGTTTTACTTGGTCCCAGGGGAGGGAGCCTTGTCATTGTCAATCTAGAACTAGAGGTACAATATACAAATTTGATACGTTATTTCCAGCCCAGAATACAGCCATGGTTTGACATCATTGAAATTCTGGAGGGGTGCCGTAATACTGAGTGGTTTTATTAAACGTCACCTTCGAGATTATATTATAATAATGCGGGGGTTAGTCTCGGCACAACCCTTGAGAGAGCATTTCAAATAAATAAGAAAAAAAGCCGGGGGATAAGGAATCTGTCTGGTCATTCTGAACCATTTTGTCTACAACACCAATACACTTTTTTACCGTACATAATATGCTCAAAGGGTTGTTTCGAAGTTAAAAAAATGTTGTCTTTATACGCAATTTAACGAAAAATCTAACGACTTACCGAGAAAGGAGATTAACAGAATACGTCTGGTGTGTTCTTACCTGAAACAATCAGAAAAACGAAACATTAATCATATGAAATGGATAGTAAACTATATATATAAGTAATATTCTTATAGACATTTTACGTCAGCCCCGTTCTAAACGTCAAAAGCAAAACATAACAGATAGAAGGAAAGGCAAAAAAATACTAAAGATATACAAGTCTACTCCTCCGCCATCTCGCTGGAATATTCTTTCTTCTTTTGTGTTCATTTTTCTCTATTGACATCCGGAATGGCAGTGAATAGATTACTACGGCACTTTTCCATTTGTTATATAATGAAACTCTTTCGTCACGGCGGAAAACATAATCCCAAGAAGAGAAAAACTTATATTTATCGTAGGTATAACATGTTCGCCTCAGCGGAGATATTCCATGATCCAAGTTCCGTGACATTTTATAAGGAACAAATGGTGGCGACAATTTCTTTATAAAAGTATTTAGCAGATGCGTTTAAATAAATCTCGCCATCATTGACCGCATGTTTATAAACTCGAAAATTACGAAGCAAAAAAAAACTTCATATGTGCAAATATCATAAGATTGCATAGATTTCTTTTATTATTTATAAAAAAAAATTTAAAAAATAGCCACAAATATGTGCTATTTTTTAAATAATTATCAGGAAATATAAAACTCTACTAGAATACTCGTATTCAATTGTGTTTTGGACAGCATAATGATAATCGAAGAACTTTATAGATCATGCAAAAACAAAAGACTTTGTTTAAACACTATTTCACTACAATCCGCAGCACCTTGTCCTACGTAGGTATGTATGTAACATACTGTGGCGGGCGACAATGACGTCACGAGCCGACAGTTGCCGACCGCCGACCGTAAACGTACGAATTGGCCAAACTGGCTAGGAGAATACTTTGGACTCCCTTCGTCATCGCACGCGAATTTTGGGCACAGAATTCCCGCCAACTTAGTATTTCAAATCATCGTTTTATTTTGCCTAATTTAGTTTGTAGAATCATTATTTACAAGTGTTAACTTCAGTAGTTTAGTTTTGTGAATAAATCATTGTATAAATCGTAAGTACCTGTTTCACTTTCTCTCCTTCTGTGCACCCACATAAATCTATACCACATTATTGGGCCACCAACTAGGTGACCTTCCCAAATTGGTGACCAACTAGGTAACTAAAATACATTATACCTAAATATGTTATGGTTTAGGTATATAAATTTAAGCGTACCACGCATCTAATCTCGTGTACGGCGTTGATAGTATGACCTACGATTATCATTGTCATTTCTGTGATTGTCAACTCCGTTTCTAATCAAGATCTTGTGATGTAACCATAGCGCGCTACAGCGTGGTACGGGAGAAGGCCAGTCCGTTACGTGTCCAATGTAACACGAGAAGTGCCCATAGACCCGCAGAATGTACAATGTTACGGAGGAAAAACCTTTTCGGTACAAAAACTTAACAAGGAATCCTTAAACCACCTAGTATTACCAACAATTTATTCGCTAGTTGCAAATACTTCTCTCTCTCTTATCCGCACCTAATGGTCAATATGGCTGTGCATTAATACACCAAGTGCAGTGAATCTTGATGATTATTGCATGAAGGCAAGATTATCAATCTTACGCTTCAGCGCCAGTCCAAGGTATCACATATTATGAAATATTTTAACAGGAAGCGAATAAATTGTTAATAATTCTAGGTATATTGTTAATTCTTTGTCAAGTTGTCGGTGCGGAAAATTACGTTTCTCATTGTGTGCATACTCTGGTCGGCTCACTCCCACTTGCCGCAGACTGCGTCAGCGGTCAAGACGACCTCTGGTTAATTCAAATCGAATCAGTTTTCAGACTTTTTTTAAATATGGTTTAAATTTTAAAAAACCCTACGTTAGGTGCAAACGAAGTAAATATTTATAATATTTTAGTTTCTCTATAATTACAGGTAGTTTTCCTGATAAGAAAATGATTTTGAGGTATATTTTAATGATGTAAAGCGGTTTCAAGTGACTTGTAAGTATCAAATCACTTATCAGAGTTGAAATGACCTTGACGGTAAGGCTTGCGTGATCCGACAGAGCCTTCATAATGCATATTACAATAATATGTTCGTAAGATGCACTGCAGATAATTACTTTAATTACAATGATATATTTACTGTCCATTAATGTTTTAAACAGGTGTTAAAGTTTTCACTTTTATCTCCATTATTAAATTTAATAGACCTACTTGTTTATTATCTTTTAAATAAGCATAAACTTTTAGTCTGTAGTAAGTAACTGGATGTACGTAATCTGCTTTAGATGCAAGGAACTTGTAACTGTTTAAAAATGCAATTAAGCTAGTTTTTAATTTTTTAGGCGATAACACCGTGTTACGTAACTACTAACTACCCGTTTATGAATAAAAACGCTTATCAAATAATGGTGTTGAGCTGCGTTTTTGTGTATATTTAACATTTTAATTTTAATTTTAGGAATTAAGATTTTCTTAAGAAGTGCCTGTATCTATCCAAGAAAATACACATTTCTTTACTTTACCAGAATGTTCACGAACAATTACTTTACTGAATGTTTATAAAAACAAAGTTTGAAGTGAAATAACTGTTGGTGACGTGCCCTGGTTACAAGAATAGTGAATAATGATATGGTTATTAGTTATTAGTGCAACCACAAAGTGTATTTGGAGTAACCTACGCATGGCAATAACTCGGTCAGCATTAATCACTACGAACGGCAATAACAATGATGGAGACCAGTTCAGTGGCTTCACATAGTCCTGTATATATCCAGAAGGGCCTTATCCTGCAAACATGATAAGCTAAATCGAATTATCCGTATGATAATGTTACAAAATATTGTTCCACACATAGACTTACTGCTCATCTATATTATACCTTAGTAATGAAGGAGAGCTAAAAAAAATACAAATTTTGCAAAACAAAGCCATGCAAATCACATTGAAGTGCAGTAGAAGAACAAACATTTAAAAAATTATTAAACTTTTGAATATTATGTCTGTAGACCAAAGAATTAAATATAATGTTGCTAATGAAATTAACAAAATTGTTAAAGGGATAATTCCAAGATATTTGCAAAACAAATTAAAAAACAATGACTTTTTTCATAAATATGCAACAAGAGGTTAAAAAAATAAGGGATTAGAAAAGAAAAGAAAAGCTATGTCAAGAATTGCTAATGTCACAAGGGCATTAAAATGTATGAGGAGATTCCAGATGAAATAAAAAATGAACAAAATGTAAAGTTATTTAGGGTTAAATGTAAAAAATATATGTGTGAAAATATTAGTGTAGGTATGTAGGTATTATATTATAGCTTAATTGAAAAATGTATAGTTAAGAGGATACGAATAGTAAGGAAAAAATAAATAATTAAGTGTAATGTAATAAGATTAATTAGTCTATGTAAAACCGGGTTGTGGTCTAGTGGTAGATTCGAGGACTCCGGATTAGAATCTCTAGGTTCGAATCCCACTTCAGCACAACTTGTTTCCTGCTTTCTGGACTGAAAATAGTCTTTAAAACAGTAACCCTTTCAGTAAAAAATGCACCATCTCTGTTCAAGTTTAAGAAGTGCCTATCGTACCAGTCCGGCAAACCTGCCGGTCCGGCGTAATGGGAACGTAGGCTTACTTTTATTACACAGTAATGCCACGTATTGTATTATCACAAAGAGAAATAGTAATTACCTATGCAGACTAAACGTATAGCAGTTATTAAGGTGAGGATTCTCCAGTAGACATTCGCACTTGATAAATAATATGTCTGACAAAACGATAGTGGAAATAATATTATTTTATTACTAAATTCGATTATATTTTTCTTGTTTTTGTGCTATAAAGCCGCGATAAGTATTCTCGGCTGAATTCATACTTGCTGGCGCCATCCAGTAGTAATTTGCGGTTTGGATTATAACTCCGTGTCTGCCGCTAGATCATCTGCACATAAGTAAATACACGTACCTACATAGATACACTTATCCAATACGCGAAATGACTCCCACACATGCGTGAAATGTCAAAAACACTCGCGGGAGGTAATTTATTAAAGCAAGTTCTCAGGAAAACCTCAGAACGGATTAAGACTAGGCTTAATATGAAATGAAGGTTTAAATATCTAAAGCATAGAATGGGGTTCTTTCCGATTTTTTATTTTTTACTTCAAAAAATTGATTAAAAAATTACAATATCAAGGAAATTTTCTAGCGCGGTTTGAAATAGCGCTTTTTCAAATCGCTCGCAAAATCCTCCATTTGGCGCGCATGCGGTGTGACGTCACAGCAATATAGGCGCTTACTACACGGAATGAATTTCACGCCTTTCACGGTGGACGTCTATGACGTCATTAGCCAATAACGGGCGTTAAAAATCATTCGTATTTTCGTGTTTTTAAAACATAAATTTATTAATAAAAACTAAATTTTTGAGTATATCGTTGGAATTGTAAAAATATACTTTAAATATTTATAACGTTTTTAAGAATATTCATGTTATCTGGAAGAACGCCATTTAAAAACGTATAATACAAAATAGTTAGATTATGAAAATCAATTAATTTGGATTTGTACCTACCTACATGTCTATTTTGGAGTTTTTTGAAATCGACAAGACAATGATAATTATTTTGGTCAAAAATAAAATAAAATTCGTTTTTATCAAATTAATTTTAAATAATACTAACTAACTAACTAACCATCACGCCATTTCCCCGAAGGGATGGGCAGAGAGGATAGAACGTCACACCACTCTGTCCTGGCATACTTCTCTTGCTTCCTCCACATTCATACATCTTTTCATGCACGCACGTCGATTATTCCGACTTCTTTACACGCCCACTTTCAAGCACTCGTTTTACTTGATCATGATATGTCTTTCTCGGCCTGGTTATAATATATCGATGTTCAAAGAAATTTTGTCTATGATACATTTCAAATGTTGGTTATCAAAATATCGAAAATAGAAAAAATTATAATTTTATTTTGATTCAGTTTAAATATGAAATTATCCAGCACGCATAATTGTAAAAATAGGCAAATAAGTGTGCTCATAAATAGCCAATAAATAGTAAATAAGATCTCAAATTTTATTTTTTATTTAAAAGTTTTATATCTTATCTTCCCGAAATTTGTTTAAAGCATGAATCGGTATCTAATAATAAAGAATTGCCGAGATAAAAACAATATAAACAGAGTGATACATTTGTACAAATAGATATCTTTACACACTTGAAGTAGCCGTGACATTGACGAAAAGTTTATTGGAAATCGTACTATTTACACAGATTGATAAGTGGTAATAAGATAATATTGATACGACTTTGACATTCATACTCGTGAAGGTTTAATTACATTATCTGTAAAAGACGATTTGACCCAAACAATCAAAATAATACATTTTTATTTTTGTAGGCATTCTTTTTTTAAATCTCTACCCAGAAAAAAAAACTTTTTTTTTAATGAAGAATATTATATTTCTAATCAATATCAAATTTCGAACAAGTATTCACTGGAAGGCGCGTTTCAATACAAATGTTCTAATAATATAAGCTTCCTATGTTTAATTTCATAACACCACTTATTATCAAATTCCACAGTCTAAAGACTCCAACACTTGACGTAGATGTTTAGTTATGACGTAGATGACTATTGATGACTTAGTGAGTGACGTAGTGAGTGACATAGTGATAACTAGACACCTCAGACACGGTAGTATTTTTCAAGTGCCGGATGTCACTTCTCTGAAATTCTTGTTCGAAAGTATTAAATAATCCAGACACACTGCACTTGGTGTATCAATGTGGTTCCCCATGCACCACAAGGTGCATTTAGGAGAAAGGAAAGAAGGAATAATTATTATAAAACCCCTAATCGAGATCTGTTTAAGATTATGATCGACCTACTACCTACATACTACAGAGGTAAGACCTTAGAGTAATGACGCGCAGGCTATAGAGAGGCCCTTTCGCCGTTTCCCATAGAGTGGAAGCGTTGCAAATTTTTGGTTAGCGACAACTTCACTCTGCTGGCGGCCATTATTATTTGTTTGACAACAGACGCGTAACGGTCACTTTCGTCGCTTTGCTAGTAAATAACGTGGATACTTCCTGATTTTAATCATCAAAAACGGCAATGGTGAATTGTAGTATGCTTGGTTGTAGCAGTAAGAGTGTCAAAGGATTTCGATAAATAATTATTTTGATTTACATTGATTTTGGCATATATTGTCCTAACATGGGTATTATTTGTATAAAAACTTTCCTTTTATCAACATATTTACATTATTTACCAGTTTTTCTTAATTTAGGTGATCAATTTGTAAATTAAAGTATGTTTACTGTTGATAGTGACAGTTGATTACTGTCGATATGCCAAGGCCGCATTAGGCATTTGTAAAACATTGGCATTTGTTTTGCTGCAAACTATAGCACTTCGTGTTTGACAATCATAGAATGGTTTTTGACCGTTAGGGCCTGCGCGTCATTACTCTAAGGGTAAGACAAATTTAATGTAATATTTATAATATAGAAATATGTGCATTTCCTTATCAAACCTAACATGAAGCGAAAATGCTAATATTTACGATTTCTAACAGAAGCTGTTTAATATTGGGTGTTGTTTTTAAAAATACATTTAAGCGAAATTTCTTATTCAAACATTGAAACGTTGCGCAACGAATTCGTGCCGGGACACGCGATGAATAAATTATTAGGGGACTTGTAATGTATCGAGCTACAAGTAGTACGAGTATGTACAGCGCGTGCAACAAATTATATGCTCCTACGTGGACCTAATAGGAATAAACAGCTCCAATATTATATTCAGTAAAGCATACTCGATACTTGTAGGTCGTGGGCAGATAAGCTCTTGTGCTCAACCTCAAACTCAAGCAGTAAACGGGCATCAAGCATCAAGGTGGAAAAATGCCTGCAATTTCCATTTTGTAAGTTTTCACTATAAATACACGTCCCTAATGTCTTGTGCATGGTTTATAGTTTAGTAGGTGTTTTCAACGAAGGCGTTTTTAATACTACATAAATATTTCTCTAAATATACATTCTGGAACGAACGATGGGTGGATTAAGTATATGCTTTATCTAAATTACTACCTTACGCAAACGGTGTGTGTAATTTATGTCTTAATAACTCGCCAAAAACAAAATTATATTAGTTGGAACAGAGTACCATCGATTAGTTTCGGAAGTCGGATTTATCACTAAAAAACACGAAAACTTTCATTGTTGCTTTGCTTCGATCGTCGCAACGAATCTATTATTATTATTTCTAAACTCTACATTTTACTATGCCGGAAAATTTCGGAGGTCGGTAAAACACGGGCACCTCGTAAAAAAAAATCCGCTTTCGGCCGGCGGTATTATCTCGCCAAACAGATGATGTTCACGCTATTAGGTACCGGCCGACTTTTGTAGTTAGTCGATGCCGTCTGGATGGGCCTCATTGCCCGCTCCCCTCCCCCGCGCCCGCTAGAGTAAACCAAGCTTTGAACTTGACATTGACCGCCCACTCCCCTCCCCCCCCGGCCCGCCGCGTGGTACATACACAAATAGCGAGCGAGGAAAGGAATATTATGCGAGTCTATTCGCGGTATTTTGGTCGAAACAAACAAACATTCACTATTCTTGTGCACTGAGGGAACTTCTCGCGGCATACACGGGACTAAAGAGATTACGAGAAATCGATCCGTGTACGAGTACACCGTACACCCACCTCCAGTTGCTCGATCACAGATCACTATCGTCTCGGTAATAAGCGACGTGATAACGATTTCTTACCTATGGATGTTTAACGTTTTCGCGATCACAATGGAACACGCGTTAAAAGTTATCGATCGGGATTATTAAACGAGCGCTTCTAGTCGCGAGCCATTTCCCGAGATATATCTTATTCGCACATATCTTCATTCAATCTTTCTCGAGCGCCGTATTGCATTTAGCCGGTTTTCGGCAAGCCAAATATTGAGAAAAGCAGTCGACATAATAAACAATCCGACAAGCGCGTTGATTTGACGTGTGACGTTCGGCCGCGATATCGCGTGCCGAGCATCTCCGAACGTTGCTTCGGCAATGCTCGGCTCGGCGAACGTGGTATGGAACGTATGTTTATTGTGATCGGTCAAATCGTTAGCGTTAGCACGTGGTTAGCACGTTTTTAACTACGTCGATAGTTATTTGTGATTGAGCTCCTGAACACAAAAGCAACGGAGCAAAGCTCGACGTTCGTAAATCTTATTACCAATTTAATACACCACGTGTAGTTAGCTCATACCTACGCAACATACTATCAAATGCGAAAGTTGAAATGTATACCTATGTAGGTACTTAACATCGTATTTCTCTGATTTAAAAATCCATGTTTTCTCTTTCATCGTTAGTAGGTCGCTGATGGTCACATGAGGGTGTAGAACTTGTTAGAAATGATCGCTGCATCGCTTTTTGAAAATTGTCAAGTACCTAGTGAGTAACGAACATGAGAATATAAATATTTACGTTCAATTCATAATATGTTTATACCATAACTCCACGAATAAAACCAGATGGCGTTATTCGGCTACTCAAATAATTAGTCGAATAAATAAACAATAAAGTCGTAATGCCTAATTTCTTGTGGAGAACACAAAGCCTATTTATTAGTACCGACAAGATAAAAATGACTACACAAAACAAACAATAAAATTCCCAAAACCAATTTGGTTGCAATGTTGCAAACATTATAGAACCTATTTTATTTTGACAATGAGATATATTTGGGAGATTGTGCAACTCGAACGTGTATTGTTAGGGTTTAGTCGGATGACACAAAAGGAAAAGGTTGATCGAAGGAGCAACAAAGCGTTTATTGATCACGGCTGGTGGCAACACTAGCTGCTAGGAAGGAAAGGGGTCCACCGGCTATTGCGATACATACGACGTGTATCGTGTATCGTGTATTCCCTCGCTCCCCACTCGATACAAGTCGGGGAATGATTGATCAGATAGTCCGGTTCAGTTGGCAAGACTGGCGTATGGATCCCACAGATAAAGTGGAATTCTATCTAAAGCATAGGGGAGTGAGTTTCTTCGTTTCTTGCATCTACTATTCACTTGCCATTAAGTTTACTTTGAGCTGGCAGCAAGCAGCTCTTACGATTAGTTTGATAACGGCCGCGGCCCCTGGTTGACGGTTTGGTCCCCTTTGGGCGCCTGCCACGTCGCTCCGGTTGCATCACGGGCCGATTCGGGGCCACTAGACACCTAGACAGGCAGACTAGCGACTAGCGACCAACAGTCCTTCGAGATGCAGCTCGCAGCTCTGGCCACTCTGGCGCACGCCGCGTGCTCGCTGCACATTTTTGGCGGTACTTCATCTCACGCCGAAAACAAAATGGCTGCGTTCCAAAACACGCCGCGGTATTTACGTTGATGCTAGAGACGAAACACATTTCGGTTTGAATGTCAAAATATTGACAAAGTCAACCCGATATTGCGAAATTGTGCGTTTATTTCATGATATTCTCTAGCAATTGGAATCTTTTACATATTAAATTGGATTTATTTGTTGTTACTGCGAATATCTTCATAAGGTCAAACAATGACATGTATGTATGTATATAATAATTTATTTGCAATTATGATTATCGTACACAAGTAATTCACGTCAGATAATGTATTTAAAAATACATTTTTATGCAAATCGCGACATGTCAGTACCTAAAAAACGCATATAAATTATTTTAACGTAATAACTGCACTTAGTACCTCGATGAGCACCTATGCAATTAGCATATACATAGATAAGCAATAATATTAATGTACATACATATTTTATTCGCCGCTTGGCGACAGTATAAAAAGTATAACTCAATGGGAACGGCTCTTAGTAACGAGTCCAGCCATAATAGTACCTCGATACTCTGTTACTTAAACAGGGTCCGGCAGAAATAACTAGCCGATTCCCAATATTACCGATGTAAGATGGAAATTCGATTACCTACCTTTGAAAGAATCCTGATTTCAGCCTCAATAGATCAGATTAAAGCGGAGTTTCTTAATTCTTCGTATCGTAAGAATTTTTCGATTTAAAATTATACTACTACTACTACTACTTTCCCTTATCCGCACCCAATGGTGCATAGGGCACTGCATCGGTACACCAAGTGCAGTGAATATTGATTATTTTTATTACACGAAGGTAGGATGATCAGTCTTATGCTTCAGAACCAGTCCAAGGTATCACACATGAAATATTAATATGGAAATCACCTGTAAATAAATATTTCATGTCGACCCCCTACGGGAATCGAACCCGCGACCTCATGCACGGTAGCCAAATGCACTACCACTATGCTACGAGGCGGACTTAGGCGGATTTAAAATTATATTGGAAGATATTGTATTTCACACACCCCGTATAGTATAGTGGCTAAGCGCTGACTCGGTGCACGATTTGAAAAAAAAAAAATTCGAAGTATGGAAATTTTGGGAAAATTTCCACAAAGACACTATATCCGTGCGGGGGCTTTTTATTTTTTTTTAAATTATTTATTTAATGATTGCACGAATGAATATATTTTATTGACCTTTCAAAAGGGGTTTGTATTTTTGTCGGACCCTGTAGAACACAGATCATGTTGTATAATACATAACATCGGAGCGTTAACAAATTGCCTTGGAATATTCCACAACAGAGATTACGGATTGTGGACATGTTGAAGTTTTCTTCACTTTAGCCATAAGTGAATGAGCATCAACTCTAATAAACCGCAGTGTTAAGATGTTTTCAAACGAGTAAAATATTGCGATAACGAAATTTTTTATATTTCTAATACAACTAAATGACTTATTAGAAATGGCTTAAAACCTAAAAAGCTGAAACTCAATTAGGTGATTTCGGTTAGTTAGGGAAAAGTTCGATCGGTGACAAAATGTTACGCGTTTCCAGCATAACACCTCCAAGTGTGAATACAAAACAAGCGAGACTAGTGAATTAGTTAATTCATTATGCATTCAAGAGAAATGTAATGATGTGTGTAACATATGGTTTGTTCGTCCTTGACGACATTAGCTGAGCAAGTGGCACTGACCGTGAATTTACCGAATATTTCATGCAGTCTAAATTAGCGTATTGCCGCTGTAGCGAAAAATATTAATTATAAGTCAAATCATGTAAATCTGTGGCATTTAGGTTATGATAATAATACAATTTAATATAAGTTAGTAAGTATTATCTAATTGTGGAACCCTATTTAATTTTTTCACTTTGCTAAATTTCGATGCAATATTGTTACATCAATTAAAAATACGCCTTTTTTCCATTATTTTTATTTGGCGCACAAAATTTGGGGAGCGTGCTTTTGCGGTTGCGGCCCTTTGGCTTGGAATACTCTCCCACCCGAAGTGCGCAACTGTGAGAGTGAAGTGATGTTTCGAAAGAAACTTAAAACCCCTTTGTTCTCTAAATCTTTTGATTAATGTATTTTCTACTCTCAGAATGAGTTTCATTCAAATAAAATTACCTGAGTCGTTAAATTCAATATTTTAAGCGCCCTTAAGGTATATTAATACGAAAACGGCGTGATATAATAATAGTAATTAAAAATATTATTATTTTAATAATTATTATCTCACATAAACAATTTAAAATAAAAATACTTGAAATTGAACAATTTAAAAAAACCAATTCTGTCCCGATAAACTGTAGTTTTTACAGTTTGTCATCGGGTGGAGAAAAAAAAAAAATATATTATAGCAGTTATAAATGTATTAATTTAATTTACGTTTTTATAAAGTAACCAAATACTTATTTCAATTGCGGTGCTACTTTTAGGCATGAGATTTTTTTCCAGAAGTTTCCATATTTTACTGAAGTTTCTTAAGACAACAAAGACTAAAATTGTTCTTAGGTATTTTTTTAAAGAATGCCACAGAATTTTTGCAAACAGCCAACCACAGCGAAATTTGCTTAAATTATACGGGTATTACTCAAAAAACACTTTCTAACTAACACATTTTCTTTTACGTAAAAAGGTTCAGTGCTATATATTTTAAAAACGACCACTACAAACATATTTTAAAAATACATTTTACTAATTGATTTTCAAAAAATTTTGTAATTTCTGAGTTTTGAGAATAGGTGTCTTAGAAGAATTTTAGGTGTGCGGTGGTTTGACTTTGTAAGGAACACAGAGGTGAGGCAACGGACACAGCAACCATTGGTATCTACTGTCATCCGGCGAAGCGTTTCGGCTGGTTAGGCCATATACTCCCGAGAGCCTTAACCATGCTTGCCTATTTTACAAGGCATCAGGTTCTCGGCGTCCTGGTCGTCCACTGTTGACAATTCGTCGGCAGTTTGCGTCAGAGCTGCGGGACGTAGACTTGACTTGGGAGGATGCACGGGAGCTGGCGGCCGATCGCTTGGCCTGGAGGCAGTTTGTGGATTCCATATGCTCCACATAGGGAGCGAATATGGTATGATGATAATTGTATTTATTAGCTAAAATGTGTACCTAAGTATAAAAGATTATAAGGGAAAGAATCTTGTTTAAAGGAACATCGTGCCTTTAAAACCTGTCCTAATATTTAAATTACCTTCATGTTCATGGCGATTGAAAAAAATTGTGGCGAAGTAAGTTTATTTACAGCATTAATTTTATATCTGGTAAAAATGGTACATAAACAGGTAGATACCTACTAAAACTTAATACGAAACTTATTGTGGATTCGAGGGTGGAGAAGTGATGTCGTAAATCGTACGTTTATTCATTTTTCTGTATAAACAAGATACCATTTAAAACACCTAGGCAATATTATAAAATACATTATCTAGATTATGGAATACGAAATCATTAAGTTAAACGTGGCTATAATGATAAAAAAACTTGTGAAATGAATTTGAATCAGCCAAGCACGCCATCCGGTAATAAATCAATGAGCCATACAGACTATTCCGTATTATTGAACGCTTTAAAAAACGCTTAAAACATAACCGCAGCGTGTATTCTGTGACACTGACATAGAACAGAGATAGAAACAACATTGTAGCTAGACATTACGTAAATATAATGTGGAGTAACGCGAGGCACCGAAATAACCGACTAATTGAACAATGCACGTTTTCAATTGCTCACGATACTCAGATTATTATTATGACGATGCCACACTCACTTTAACTTATGCCACAAAGCACTTGAAAAATAAAATAAACCCTACACACAAAGCACCTTCATTATTTATTTTTTTCTTTCGTTGCTGGCATCAAAAAAGAGGTTAAAAAAATATAAGGTTAGAAAAGAAGGGAAAAACTATGTCACAGAATTTTCTGATGTATAAGGGCACTAAAATGTATGAGGAGATTCCAGATGATATAAGAAATTAACAAAATGTAAATTTATTTAGGGTTTAATGTAAAAAGTATGTGTGAAAAATATTAGTGTATTATATTATAGCTAAATTGAAAAATGTTAGGATAAGAATAGTGAGGAAAAAAAAAATAAGTGTAATATATATGAAAAATATTTTTTTTTTTTTTTTTTTTTATTTATACAAAAATAACATTACATAGGTAAAAGAAAAATAAGGAATTCTTTTTCTTTTTCAATACAATGCTCCCTAGGAGTTTTAACAATAAACTCATTTAGGGACAAATAAAAAACACATATTCATTTTATTATAATACGCACTGACATCACTCAGATCACAAAATAAACACAATATATACAAAAAACAGAACCAATCCAATAAAAACATAAAACCTAAAGAAACAATAAAGTGAATTATAACAGTATCAAGCAAAACTATATATTATATGGACGCAAGTAGAAAAGGTATCATTCAAAATACTTATTAAAATAATATTTTTTCAAATCAGAGGTCCTGTTTCGATAGTTATATACAGGGATCTTAAACATGTCAGGTAACAGATTAAATTGGGAAAATGCTATGTATTTTAGGGATCTTGTACCGAATTTGGTTGTATTTGCTGATTCTAAATGTATTTTGTTGCGTGAACGGGTGTTGTGCTGATGAAATATTAGTCTATATAAATTATGTGGTACTAAATAAATATAATAATAATTTTAAAAATAGTGCATACCTATTAATACAAGTTAGATAGAAAAATATAAAAAAATCGAGTTCTAAAATGATAATAATATTTTATATTGCTGAGTATGCGCTGCAATTTTGATTATCTTACCGTTGAACATTTGACTTGTAAATGAAACCATTACCAGTGTATTGCCGGTGGAGTAGTCGGTGTGTAGTGTGTGTTGACTTGGTTTGCAGTAGTATGCGGTGACTGGTGAATCATCATCAGGTGGTGGTTTGAGGCCAAGGTCTCTCTCACACATACAGTACTTAGAGATGGTCGTGATTCTGATAAAATAAGGAAAATTCACGTACCGAACGTTCGTTATAAATATGAGTTACGCTAGTAATAAACAAGCTCCTGATATTTTTTTTAATTTACTAGCTGAACCCGGCCACACTTCGCTGTGGCTTTGTCTGATATTAATTATTAGGGGAGTAAATAAAAATATTCTAGCAACAATACATTTACCGAGAAAATACCTACATTGTTTAATTTAATATCTTAATTTGCCTATTCCTAATTGTATACATTTTTGTAACGTATGGCGTTGGTTAAAATTGATAAAATGGCGGCGCTGTGTACAACTGTCATTCAGCACTTTTTAACCATGACAAATAAAACGCATAGAATTTTCCGTTTCCGTATATAGAAACACTCTGCTAAAACGTAATGTTCTGTAATTTTTTTTTAGTCAATCCATTGATTACATTCCGAGATTTGCGGTCACAAACATACGGAACCATTTATATTTTTTATATACATATAGATTTACGGACATGAAAAAATCATAATAAAATTTAGTAAATACAAATTAATTAGTTATTTTTATTTTTCTACAAGGCCGTTCTGTGTTTATAGAAGTAATGTAGGTATGGTCATTTTCTTCCCTTTTTTGCCACGTTCGCTCCTATGTGGAGCATGTAGACTTGTAGACGTCACTAGATCTTTCCAGGAGACCCTATTGCCGGCCAATATTATCTCCTCCTCCCGCGTCAATCCATAGGTTCTGCCGAGTCCATCCGAAAGATTGTCATAGGCGGAATACTAATTAATAGTATAAAGCGCTATGGGATCTTGCAATCATATATACATACGTATTAATACGTAAATCATGCTCCCGTTTCTTGTTCGTAAAAGCATAAATTAATATAATTTCATATTAAAAAATAACTACAAAAAGAAATTAATGAATTGTTAGAGCACAAGATGTTGATAATAAAGGGGTAACAAATTTCACGTTAAAGCAAATACTTAAACGACGTTTTATTACAAACACCGCCTGTTTTCCTTATTGTTGGACATCAAATATCGAACGCTACCATTCAAAATTGGCCATTTTCGATTGACGTCAAAAATACGCAATTAGATTTAATAGGTTTGTATGAAGCACAGAGCAATTATCCATAATGTTGAATTAACTGGAAACCTGCGCTAACAAGAAATAGCAAATAGCACCAGGGAGGAAAATAATTACGAGGATAACGATCGATCAAACTTTCTCATCTGGGCTGAAGTGTGACGCGCCCTGCAGGGAGGTTCAAGGCGGGGAGTGTTGTTACACTTTGTTGTTTATTAAATATTTAGAGCGGGCACTTCACGCGCGGGGCCACCCGCGCCCTACCGCCGCCGGACGCGCGGGCGGGATGCTCCGCGCCCTCCGGGACCGTTCCCCCAAGCGGCTTGAGCCCTCGCGGAGCGCGGACGTTTTAAGGGAAACTAATTATCTTCGCACACCTATTAGTGGACGCACACGAAATGTACCAATCTCAATTTGGGGAAGTTATGTTATGGGTAAAAACTTTATAAATTCACTTGAGAGAGAAATTCAAAATCTGACGTAAGGTAAGTCCCTACTGTACGTAGAACATACTCGAGGATGAATATTATATGTATTCATAATTTAAAATATGGGTAAGACATTAATAAAATAATTAAGATTTTTTTTTTTTTTTTTTTTTTTTTTTATTGAAATTAAATTGTGTTACAAAATATAATATACTTAAACATAATGTTGGTAATATACAAAAATTTAGACATAACGTTTCTACCTCTCTAATAAAGTGGATACTTGTGTTTAGAGAGGGAGTTCGTTTTACAATTTTTTATATGAGTAAGTTTCATAAATTAAATGAACAAAATGAAAAAAATATTCCTCTGTATGGAGTTTAGGGTGGGGTAGGTCTTATGTGTTTTTTTAATTTTAATTTTAAAGATTTGATATTTTTTTTTATGGATTTTAAGTTTTCCGGAAGTTTATTAATTCATGAATTAATTATCATAAACGAGCGGATTTTTAACGCTTTCTTTAGATTAGGTACGTAGATTTTCTTGTATATGGGACCCATCATTTTCGCCCTTCAGTATCAAGGCACCGGGAGATTAACTTCCACTCCGCAATCAGTATTCCTTCAATATCCCTCAGCTCTGAAATTACAATGTCTGAAATTAAAAATGAATCGCAAATCCAATTAGATCGCTGGGCGGCGTCAGATGACGGAGCGTTGGGCGGCGGCGAGGGCGGGGAAAGGGAGATAGTCCGCCCTTATGTAAAGTTGTAGAGCGACGAAAGCGGTCAACGACCGGCGTTCGCAAAAACGGAAAAGTCCAAGTGAGTAATAATTGGGCGAAATACACAGAAAGAACTTCCGGTGGTGCAGCGGATAATGGCCACTGGGCAGTGGGCAGTGATCAAAGGGAATGTGTAAATTCGCCCTTTCGGGATGATTTTCGCATGGACCCGAAAAGTTTCAAAGCGATAAGATCGTGCAGTTTACTATTTTGGGACGGGCCGGTCAAAGGTAAACTAGGATTTAGAATTGCCAGAACTAATTACTGACTAACGACTAGAAACGTATCAACTCTGCGAGGGTTGGCATGATTACATCAAAATACAAAATATTGTAGTACAATAATTTACGCTCACGAAACGTGTAATTGATTAAACTTAATTTTTAAATTTTTCAGCCCAGACAGCAAAATGTTTGTTCCATCCATGATTTATCTACTAACGCATAATAATGTAGGTAATTATGTCCCGAAATAATAATATTCTCAAAAAAATTTGTCATTACATAATGTAGCAGACACAGAGTTAACATTTCTTTCTAAATTTGATCAAATACTAAAAAGATTGAACCTCCGATGCTTGTAATGTCGCATTACATGGCTACCTACAAAGAGAAAAACTTTCATGCATGAATTCTGAGTACATAACGACATTAAAGCATTTAGCGTACAAAGGTTTTCTTTATTTGACAATTGAGTTTTTTTTTCGAGATTTTTACGAGAAAATTATGATTAGATTTTTACCAAATCGCAGAGATGAAGTTGTGAGAAATCTGTATCCTAACAAAAGAGACATAATTACTCGTCATTTCGGTATACTAAAGAAATAAGTATAATTTAATTAGTCGTACATATTTTTAAAAAAAAAACATTTTAGATTTTCTTCGTAGCGATTACGACCATAGACTTTTCGAAAAAGTAAATATCTATGTATTCGTATTTACAAGAAACAGTGAGATAGGAAACTGAAAGATACCATTTTCTTGTTTATTTTATAAATGTACACTTTAGTTACAACATCCATATTTTTGTGCATCAGGTAAAAAGCATAATTATATGATATGATAATATATCATACATTATATTATATGTTGTACAATATTTTAATAGCAAAATATCTATTGCAGGTACGAAATGTTAAAATAAAGAAAAACCTACACAATTTGAACTGTTGAAGTTTTTATTTTAGTCTTAAGATATAATATAAAAGTTAGCTTCATTTTTTGTGTATTTTGCATTGCGTGGGTGATGGCGCCCAATCCAAGAGCGAATTATTAAGTAATATTGTAATATTAATCATATGTGACTGTGTTCAAGTCACGAGGTCGTCAACTTTTACAGGCTTGAAACTACTTAACATTTAAGCATCATCGAATGATGAAGTTTAAATATCTTCCCAATTACTCTAAACAATTAATTTAATCAACTAACTAACTGTCACGCTATTTCCACGAGGGGCAGGCAGAGAGGATAGAACGCCATACCATTCTGTCCTGGCACACTTTTCTCGCTTCCTCTACATGCATACATCTTCTGCATAACTTAAAACCAATTTAATTTAAGATCCAAACCCATGAATCCTGATGATAGAATATGAATTAAATAGGTTTTTATTATTTTTATTTGTAATTTTTTTTCTCTTATTAATTCCTTTTACTGATAATCCCATATATCCCTTTCTGACGCACTGATATTGTTTAGGTTGGAGGTTTTTTAAATTAACCCACCACCATCACCAACGGACATGTGTAGACAATAAATATAAACACCGATACAAGCCCGATTTTACTGTATTTTTAAAATAACTCAGCAGAAATTTATTCTATGTTGCCATTAATATATAATTCATTGTATAATGCCATTAATGTTATGTTTGTAAGTAAAGTTCATAAATCACTAGAATAGACCAGATCTTGTCTCGTGGTAGTTCTAATAAATGTATACATAAAATTTGTCCTAGCTTTTATTTCCGTAATTGTATATAATTTTAATTGTACCTGTGTTATAATATATGTGTTTGAGTAATATTATGTTTGTAATGGACTTAAGTCCGTAAATAAAATAAATAAAATAAATAAAATAAAAAAATAAAATCGCTCAATGATCTCAAAATAAGTTTAAAACCAAATTATTCTAATCTGGTGTACTGAATGTTGACTGCTTTTCAATGTGAATAGATTAAATGGCGATATTTTTACATTCGAAAACAATACATTCATTGGTAAAACGTTCACACATTTACACGTCCATTCAAGGTCGCTCGGGTCTCGGGTGTACTTAAATAGGCATACGCAATATTTGAAAGGAGGAAATCTTAGGAATATTTAGCAATGTCATATTATTAGTGTGAAGTGTTTTCGCTACTCGATACATTACGTTGATGCGAGATCTTGTAAAATGTTTTATTAAAAGACGATTTTTGTTCACGAAGACAAATGAATAGGTTTTATCTGATTAAGACTGAATATAAAACCTTCCTAATTTATTTGACAGTAATTTACTAAATAAAAACAGATTAGGAAGGTACAGTTGAAATACCGAAAGCAATTCCACTCACGAAAAGTTCATTAACAAAACCCCACTTTGCCGAGTATTTCGAGAAAAGAAATTCGCAAAGAAACCCTTTTGAAAATTTCCACATTTCGAGTAGGTAGAGATGGTTTTGTCAGTTACAGGGAGCGGGTGGGTGCGGCGGGGGGAGGCGGGGCAGGGGTGAGGGCACAATGGGAAGACGTATCAACAATCTTGTCCAAAGTTGAAGGATCTAGCGCAAAAGCCTCGCCAACCATTTAATGGGGTGTACTCTCCGCTAGAAGTAATTCTATACCAGCGTGGAAAGTTCTAGATAGCCAAGGAATGAAAGAGATCGACGCGACTGATAATATCGGTGACTCCGGTCGTTCATCAAAATATAAGGTAACTTCTACATTAAACAATGCGCTGAATTTCAGACTCGGATAAATTACCGCCGACTTTCTTTATTAATACGTTTCGTTGTATCGAAGAATTCGGATATCGTGTCGGAGCGAAGTAAAGCGCACGCCGCACGATAGTCCGCGCCAGGTATGTGCTAGGAAGGGAATGGCGCGGACTGAAAGTAGGAAGAAGAAAAAAAACAAATTGTTATAAAATGTTACGAAATACCCAGAATACTTTCCGAACTCGGGGCTATCTTTCAAAAGCGCGTACTCTTTGATGTCGGGGAGAAAAATCGTTTACAATATTATAATACGGTTTCGGGTATAAAGTTGAAGTTAGTTTTTAAGGTTTGCTTTTTTTTTGTCGCGTATTAAATTCCGCGCACGTCAATTTACCCGGGGTCCCTTAAAGCCGGGTTCTCTCGGTAGCGGGAGAATATTTCACGGGCAATCACGGGATTAGGCGAAGGAAAAATTGAAAAAGGAAACTCTATTACGCGTCGTGTATCACGGCTTGATCGATGACTCCGTGGGGAGGGGGTGGGAGCCGCCCCCCACCCTTCCCAGCCCAACACAAGCAGCCAGCAGTAAGAGCGTGCTGCGTTCAACACTCGAGATAAGCAATCGACAATTGAGAGACTCGGAATTACCATAATTTCGGGGCGGTAAGCACATTAAACAAAGGAAACTCAAATAGGTGAGAAATGTTTTAGAATAGGATTCCCTACTTTAAATAACGCTGGGTGAACATTAACGGGATTAGGTCAAAATAAGCACTTTATGAAGATTTATATCCTGTCGTAATGTTATTCAACGTATTACGAATAATGATTTATTACAGATATTATTGAGTCACATTAATATTACGTAAATAGAGGTAGCTAAAATGATGTATTGAAAATCATTTGTTTAGTACACGGTATGGGATTATTTTGTAGGTGCATAGTATACATTATGTTTAAGTTATTATCTTACTTCAGCGAATTTACATAATAAAACATCATACATATTTCTACATATTACTTTGTACGTTTTTAAACTTTTTTTTTTACTTAAAAAATTAAAAAGTTTCCTACATAATATTAAGACCTGAAGAAGGAGTTCGGTATACGAAACCGGTAGAAAGTTAAAAAATGAAAGTAGTTTAAAACAACTATTGTTGAATTTCGTTAGAATATTTTTATTTACATTGGTACTTCGCCAAAAATGTAATAAAATGGTAAAATCCCCATTATGCCATTTTTGTGTGCGGGTGGTAGGGAGCTGGGTACGCCGAAATGTTATTATGAAAGGCAATACATTACACACACTACGTAATAATATTTACATTCAATTTTGAATGTCGGTCGTGCGAATCAAAAGCGGGAATGGCAAAAATAATGAATCCCGCGCAAATATTCCCGATGATATTCAAATATGAATCGGCCTATTGATTTGTCGCAGTCCTGGTTGGCTGCTTGACACCGCGTGTGATTTATGGCCAATAACGGTTAGAGGACAATAATACAGCAAATCGATCACATTTACCTACGCACATTTCGCCAACAGCAAATAGCCGGTACTACTACTAACTACTACCCAGTACCTGGCTAGAGAGACGGGTATAGCCGGTACAGTACTCTTCACTCTTCATGCACTGGTGCGCGGTGCTCTGCGGTGGGATTTGATTTAAAACAAACGGTTTTGTTCAGCGGGACCTATAGGGAATTAATTCAGCTAAATAGATAACGCGGATGGCCTCACTGTCGCTAGCCGCTACCTCCTGCCGCATGCTGCTAGCCGGGTCGGGTCGGGTCGGGGAAATACTTTTCTAAATGCGATAATGTTTGCAGCGAACCCAAATGCCTTCGTGCTGTCTCGTCGCGTCGGTAGATCATTGAATTAGGAAGTAACAAGAAACATCTCGACTACTTCCTCTAGTAAGCATTTTGCGTTGGATAGGCGAAGGAAAAATTGAAAAAGGAAACTCTTATTACGCGTCGTGTATCACGGCTCGGGAAAAAAGCCCCAAATAGAATTATTCGGTACAAAAGAACGCCGGGGCATTTTAGTGCAATGTTTAGAATAACACCGAAGTGAACATTCGGCTAAACTTCGCGTAATGTTATTACAACGTATTAACGAAAAGAAACTGGACTGACTTCAAACGACTTCGTAGAAAATATTTGTTCGGGTATATTATTTATAGGTGCATAAACATTATTGTTTAAGTTCTATCTTACATCAGCGAATTTACATAATAACACATCGATTTGGCATTATTCAACTATTTTTTTTACTTAAAAAATTAAGCCAGCGAATAAAGCCACACTTCGGTATACGAAACCGTAGGAAGTTGGCGCACATGAAAGTAGTTTAAGAACATTTTACGTACCCGAATACTATTTCCTTAACGTCAATTTCGCACAAAAATGTAATAAAATGGTAAAATACATTTTTGTGCCTCGCATTACATTACACACACTACGTAATAAATATTAACATTCATTTTGAATGTCCGTCGTGCGAATGGTAGCGGGGAATATTTCTAATGAATCACGCGCAATTCGAAGAAAAAATTGAAAAAAGGAAACGGCCTATTACGCGTCGTGTACTCAACGGCTTGATCGATTGACCCGTGGATGTTGGCTGCTTGTACACCGAGCGTGTCATTTAGCCAGCAGTAATACTCAACACTCGAATACAGCAAAATCGAGGAGACAATTACGCGCAGATAGGAAACTCGAGTCAGACGGGTTTAGCCGGTAGTAACTCGTCACACCTTCATAGCACTCGCGGTGCATATTTTCCGCGTCCGGTTTTCCTATAGGGAATTTAATTTCAGACTAAATAATATTGCGGATGGCTCACTGTCTGATAGCCGCTACCATCCTGCAAATCGGGTCGGGGAAATACTTTTCTAAATGCGATATTGTTTGCAGCACCCAAATGCATTCGTGCAGTTCGTCGCGTCGAATAGGAAGTATCTCGACTAAAGGAGTTCACAACATTTAGCATTTAGCTGATTTCAGAAACACATTAAGATACCAAGTAGGAAATAATTACTCGAAAAGAATAGAATTATCGTACAAAGAACGCCGGGGCATGTAAGTGATTAACTAGAAAGTACAGTTTCGCGCTAAATTTTCGATAACAAAAGAAACTGGACTGACTTCAAATTGATAAAACTCTTCAAAATATAAAAGGTAACACGCGATGGCATTATTCAAGGGCCCGAGGAACAAGCCACACTACGGAATTACACGCAATGTTATTATGAAAGGCAGATCCAACACACACGCAATACATACCTCGTTTTTTCAGACTTTTGAAAATTTTCCGATTCCCTTCGGCAGCAACGAATAAAAATGAATTCCCGCGCTACTATTATAGACAATAGGCGCAGATAGAAATCGAGTCACCATTTTGATTAGCAAACTCTGCATAGTTCCGCGATTTTCGTTGCCGAAATATTGATCTTTACAAAATATCGAGGGAGGTGGAATAAAGTTTGAAAGCAGTTATCTGATAATTTTTTATTTTTTAAAAATTTCAATTAGCTTAAATGAATCGAAATGGTCACGTAGTAAATTTTGTAGAACAGCGTTTTCACAGTGTCAATAATTTACCAAAAGGGAAACTAAACGAGAATGAGTAGCAAGAAACTAATCACGTAAAGAATATTGTGATGAACTGTATTATTCATCTATAGTGCCCAGAAAAAATATCCGCAAAAAAACAAACTGAGCGAACTTGCGTGCTCATTTCGGAAAGTGACCGATAAAAACGTCTGGTTCTTTGTGCTGAATTCTGCCAATCTTATTTATACGGAGAGGATTGCAAACATTTAATGCAATAATTTATCTGGCATAAATACTCGCGGCAATATTGTACGGAGCACGTATAGGGCATGGAACATGAGGCACAGAACATGAAACACGGCTCGTGGCGGGCTTACGGTTCTGGCAGTCTCGTCATAAAGGCGAAACGACCGTCACCCGTCACGCGATGCATGGACTCGTAAAGTGGAGACAATCTAAGCAGAAAAACTTTCCGAATGCTATAATGTCGACTGGCTGTAAGTCTCTGTACATGGCGAATTTTAACAGTACCGTCTTTGTGACGTGAACAAGGGGGCGGGAGGTTATGTCTTATTTCCCAGCGGTCGTCGGTAATTACACACATAAAGTTTCCAGACATACAATCATATATTTACTGTCAATACAGAATTACGTGAACCGTTTGAAGAAATGTCTCTCAAACCGAACGACGGGGCTTTTCTTCGAACATAAAGATTCGTAGAAAACAGTACAACATGTTTTAATGTACAAGTGTAGAATTAACTCAAAAATAAGTAATAATTTTTCATAATGTATGTATTCTATACATGGCAAATCACATACAAAAAGAATGAAATCAAAAAATTGTCTGGACTAGAAATATAAGTATGTGTATGTAATATAAATAAGTGTTAGAGGAAACGTTAAAAACGGTTAGAAAATTGAACCACATCAACCAACAGCGAGATTTAAAACAAGTTGGTGATACAGAAGCGTGAGATTTTCGACTATACCCGAACGAAAGAGGCTTTTTGCGTTCGTTGAATTCTATGAGAATTATGCGGAGAGGAGGCTGAACAACAGGCCTAGGTCCCAGGCAATACCAGCAGATATAAACCCCGTTAATTCCGTAAGAAAAATCCCCCCTACCTTTGGTATCCTGGAAGCTGGTAAGGAAGGAGATGACTTCTTGCGACACTGCACCAAATAAACGTCAAAGAACATAGATAACACAGATTACACTGAATACACAATAATGCGGACAGAATGCAGTGAATTTAAATACTGAGTTTGACTTTGAATGAAAAAAAACGAAAAAAAATGCTGATCGAAATATACGAGCGGTTTTTTTTTGTAGCGGATGCGGTATTGTTGCAACTTTTAGACTACCCGCGATGCACCATAAACAATATAGGAATTTTTGGTAGAGGAAAGGCAAAAACCAGGAAACAGGATTTGGAAAAGACAACAAGGAATTACAGGGGCAATTTGTTACCAGAGACCCATCCGCCAAACCACAAGTGAAATGAAGCGCGTTTAAATTATTTATCACCATTTATACATAATATCTGAACTGAAGAAGCTTTCCCGATTATTAAGCTGCGTGATCCAATATCAGTGCATGTGAGATAGAAAACACAATTTCGGTAAAATGTAGAAAAAAATATTAATGCTAATATTTGGACATAAGTACTTAAATTTTATCCGTGATTATTACAACTATTACAGGTCAATTCGACAGAACAAATGGATATCATCGAGTTGGTTTATACAATATATTTTTATAGAAAACTCCATAATTGAACAGTAAATTTTTTACTGTTTTTATTTTGTGACAGCTGTTTCACCATGCCAAGGCATTTTGAACTTACGGGTTCCCTGTGGCCGCAATCAAAATCGGTAGCTGGTGCTGATAAAAATGCGGTACAACAAATAGGTAATAAATTATGGACCGGCACCTAAGTTAGGTGCGCGGCTTGTGACAGATGTATTAATCAAACATGTCATTCCTCTCCCTCGCCCCCCCCCCCCCCCAGCCAGTACACGGCGCAAGGTGGAAATGGGATACACAGGGTGGCTAGTCACTGAAACCGAGGTAAAAATATCGTTGAGGTAAAGCTGCTACACAACAACTTATTTCCTACTTTTACTACTTTAAAGTATCCCCGAAATTGAAGTTATAAAAAAGGAACTAATGCATATTCTATAAAAAACCTAGAGATCCATAAAACCAGGTCATTCTTTTTTGGTTAAATAAAAACAACATTTAGAATAATACATTTTTTAGTGTTTCTCTCTTGCTGATGACTAAATATCTACACATATTTTTTTAAATTGAAGGATCTAAAGTTTTGATAACCATTTTTCCAAGACGCCTTTTTATTTTATAAAGTAAATTTTTAATTTCGTGTGGTAGGCTTAAAATTATAAGAAAAAATATCTAGCCGATCTAGGTAGCCGTGACTTAATTATTAACCCTAATACCGTTGAATCGTGAGTAAAAGTTAAAAATCGAAAGTAATAGTATGTAAATATTTTGAACATTTGTTCTTTTTGCATACTAAAAAGCTTCGAACAAGAATTCACTGGAAGGGGCGTTTCACTACAAATTTTCTAAAAATATACGCTTCCAAGGGTTAATTTCATAACACCACTTATTATCAAATTCCACCGTCTAAGGACTCCAGCACTTACACGAAACGTGTGACGTAAATGTCTAGTGATGACGTAGATGTCTATTGATGACGTATGGAGTGACGTAATGGGTAACTAGACACCTCAGACACGGTAACTGGGTAACTAGTATTTTTTAAGTATGGTAAGTCACTTCTCTGAAATTCTTGTTCGAAGCTAAAAAGTCTCTTATTTTAAAATTTATACTTTTAATATCAATTTTTAACTATTACTAATGATCAAACAACATGCCCTTAGTTGTGACAGAAAAATTACACCTGTTGTAGATAGAAGAACGGTCTGTCGAAACTCGAGTAGTTCATTCTATATTCATATAGAATATACCTCATTGAATGAACATTCATAACAACGATTTTTATTTAAAGGTATTCATTAATAATCATTAAGTGTTACAAAGTGAATGCCAATTCCGTATAAGCGTTTTTTTTCGATTGCCTGTCCACCCAGTATAAACGTCAAAAAATAACGAGTTACAGAAACGAGAAGGATTATTGGAAGTCTCTGCCGATTTATTACCTCCGTGGTGTATCTTATTAAGATCATAAAATGATATTTTTCCTTCCCTTGTCTAGCGAGTTGTTACGAACTACGGACCAATTAGGAAGCGCAGTGTTCCGGATGAACAAATGCCGGCTTTTAGTATTCAATAGTTGGACTTATTGATTACTCTAACAACAACGGAATTCCGGAGGATTCCGGTGTCGTGTAACGGAAAGGTTCCCTATGACGTACTTCCGCCATAGTGGGCTCCTCAACACCATCCGCCCAATTCCCCTCTAAAAGAAATATTGAATAAACATTTACGTATGATTTCTCAAACCGTACCTACCAAATATTTTTTTACAAGAAAAATGATAAGTACAACCAGATACTTTTGTGGTGTCTGAATAAGCACGTCGCATTGTAAGAATGCAATAATTCTAACCACCTTTTTTTTAGAAATGAATATTATGGCATTGTAGTGGTAATTTATTTATTTATTAAAAAATTCTTCTTCGATGTCTCAATCCTGGGGATTCGCTATATCTTCTGCAGCCCATTTTCAGCTCTACATACGAGGCGCAGATCGTGTCCTGAAGAGACCACGTCACGAATGACGCGGTTTTCAAGAGAATCGAAGGAGGACGGCACTTGATCAAAACCATCTTTGAGAGGTAAGACCAATAGATCGGCCGCGTCAAAAGAAGTATTCTACACGATAAAACTATATACCAAAGCCTTCAATTGCAATAGGCATTATTATGGTGTGATAATTTAATTGTATGAACTTCGGAAGTTGCCTACAAAATATTCCCACTGTACAAAAAAATATTTCTACATAAAAAAGAAAAAAGGAAAGCTTTAAAAAGTCTTGAGCCGAATCTAACAATTGCCCATAATAATTTATGTTTAAGCACGAATGATCCAAGTACTTTGACACAAGTTTATGGAGCACTCATTCAAAGAGTTTAAAGCGAATTGTTGGAATCGCTTATATTTACTTAAGATATAATAATTTTGCGATTTTCGTCCAGTAAGCAGGAGTAAACGAAAATTTCAAACGGACTTCATGATTCGTTGGATATTAATTTGCGAAATATTTGTTGAATACATTGATTTTATTTCCTGACAAGAGGGTTGGAAAAGGGGAGAAATACGCTTTTAACGACATTGAGTCAAGTTATCAATAACACTCATTCGAAATCATGAAATCGAACACAAACGTTGATGAAGATATACTATTAATGAAAGGGGTACTGGAATAATAACATATTTTTTTAGTGATGGATTTCATCTGATATATTCGCCAAATACGCAGAAAGCGCCATATTTTCAATTTTGGCAGATAATTATTGGTGTAAAATTTGTCGCACACGAACATTTAAATTGTAAGGATTGCAGGTACTGAAGATATTTGGCCGTAAACATTTATGTTTAGAGTGTGCTAGACCTTGAAATTAAATAATAGCGCGAAAGAAAATGACAAAATTGAGATTTGTTGTAACAAGTGGCAAATGTAAACATTTACTAGAATAAACTAGATCGAACCATTTGAGACGAACAGAGCGCGTACGGAATACAATGCAATAGCGTGAGTATGAGGTAAGTAGTACACACGAAACTTAACCAGCAAAGCTAACACAAACAACAATCAAATAATTTAACACATTATCGCCTCGAGGTTGGACTTTTTAATTCAATTATCATTATCTGTTGGGATTATTTTTATCTGACATTTCAATCTCCCGGCACGTTCCCAATGTTTACACGCGTAGAGAGATCTTATAATAAAAAGTAGAAAAAGCCGATTGCTCTAATCTCTAATCTAAAGTGATCAAATGACTAAATGAGAGAAAAGATATCCTGAATAGAATAACGCAAAACGTCACGCGTCATCACAATCACGACCATCCTAAATTATATTCATTGGAGCAAAAGAGCTCCTGTGTTTTATATGGAAGCAGAAAAAATGCTCCCCGTATTTCTCGCTTCATTGAACAGAAACACCGCACGATGCCATATTCATTTATCAGAGCTTTAGAGAAAAACCACAGCAGACATAGTTCCCTATTCTGTTGCAAAAAATAATCCGCGAGAGGCTCGTGCAACTTTCACCAAAAATGTTCCCCCATGCACCCAGACACTCGACTTCATTAAAATAATGCGCGGGCCTGCCAAAACGAACAAAATGCTCCGACCTATCCCATTGTTTGGTGCGCTGCATGTAATAGTACCCCGGCTGAAGGGCTGATCCCAGCGGAGACAGAAATCAAACGGCAGAAAAAGAAAAGGAATTCCGTAATAAAAAACGGAGCTGATTACGCTCGCTCGTCTTTATAAGGGTTGGAATGGCGGATCCCCATCGCGTACGTGCCACAAACTACGTGTAATCTCATAACTACGGCACGTCAAAACGCGGACCTGAGGGCTAAGCATTACTCGCAGGCGGTTGCACTGCACAACAATCCGACTAGCGAGCTAGTTGGTAGTTAGTAGGTATGCGGAATTCAAAGGAAATTTGATAAAGGAAGACACGACAGATGCAAATATGAGTTAGAGCTTATATTCATGGAGCTGCTGCTGTTTTCCCAAAGACATCAAAGACCTTCTCCTCATCGGAGCATGTTTGCACATTTTTTATGCATGAAAGATCTTCGTCAATAGGAGACTACATCTATGTGATAGTATAACGTGCATGAAGTTATCTTCATGGCTAACACGTCCACTCGAATTGAATATCCTTACACATAAGGTTGAAATTTAATATTATCAGATTATTTTAGTGGAGATATTCCTACGAAGCGAGGAGATATTTTCAGTGGTTTCAAACTCTGTGACTGGCTGCACTTCTCGAATTCTAGAATACTTTTAGAATAATAAAACAGAAAAAATGATCGAAAAACGTCCGGCAAAAAATACGATAAAAACTGGTTTATTTCTATCGGGGGTTAAAACAAAAAAAAACGTTGAAATCAGAAAAGATAGTACTCGTGTTATTGAGTTTTTCATATTTATATGAGGAAATACGTGTTTCTTGCATAGTCGTATGTCGTATGAACGTAACAATATAATGAGATGTAATATAGAAAGTAATCCCGATATGTGGTTTGAAATGACGAATTCGAGAATGTATGTAGTATGTATATACGTAGTACGTAACCTCGATATTATATTTCGGCGCTGATCCTGTCTTGAGAAAATTAAGCCACTTTAGCCAGAGATGTGGAATGAGAGGACTTATAATACGGTAATGCTAAAAGCGGGGAATAAAGGTACCGCAATATGGCCGCCCCTGGGACATGGTAAGTACTCGCCATTGTAAGGAAAATGTGTCGGGTTCTTACTGGGATAATAGAGCGACTCGGATATTTGTTCAGTCCATCAGAAACTATAGTAACAAAAGAGGAATATAATAAGGGAAAAGGAAAACCAGCGTCGTTCCTTCTATTGATACAAAGTAGAAATATTACGCGTTACACTTTATGCCCGAAAAAGAGAAATCAATTTAATACCTCGGTGAAAATTTTCGTTCCCCAGTCGAAAGCGCTTTGATCTCCGCAAAAATGTAAACCTTTCACGGTCGTTAATCCTTTAATAATTGGCCGCATTCTATGGGCTGAAACGATATTGGTTCAAGAGATTACTGAGGAACACGAAATCATTTTTTGCTACACCGCTTTACCTTTTAAAAACAGAAGCAGAATTGCATGTACATAACGTGTACTAATACTTAATTGAAATTCGGATAAAACTCTTTCAGCGTTTTCGGGGTTTACGTAAAAGAGAAAATAAAATGGTATTTCTAAGTTGATCATTATGGAAAATGATGATCTAAATGTAATTTGATAGATAAAACATGATGGAAACGTAATGGAAAACTTATCGACTTCACGAATTTCTATGGATGACTCAAATAATACGAAAACCCACTTTGCGCTTAAAAGCTAAACACTACGCTTGGTAAAAAGAAGTAAAAATATAATATTCAGAGTAGATACGTAATTTACAATAAATACAAGAGAAAGGCTGCTTCAAGTTTCCCGAATCAATTGTTGAGCAAGCCAATACGAGAAGTTCGATGTGAGAGTAAAAAAACAAAGGTCTTTTCCCGGAATTGTATTAGCAATATATTCCTTTATTTCTGAAACAAGAGAGAGAATCAATCGTCGGCGTCGGGAAGAGGAAAAGGCAGAAGGAAGACAATAAAGTGAAAATTCATAAGTTTGAAAAATATTACGCGCCGACAAATTGAGTTAAAGCGGACGAAGATGCTGAAATCCTTTTCTGTTTTTCATCGTGTAATTCTATTAAGCTTCCTACCAGTTTGAACATGTTTACCGATGTCTTTCTATCACTAATGCTAAGTTTAGAGAACCTTTTTCAACTCTTCTTAGGATTAAATGTAAAACAAGAAATGCGAACGGGTATCAATCATTTGAATTACGTCTCCTTTGAAAATAAAATTAACAGTAGGTATTTAAGATATTGTAATCATTAAGGTACTTGTGGTATCAACAATATGTGAAAAAAAAACACATGTCCATTTAATTTAATATCAAATACAAACGCCACCAAAAATATTTTATTCTTGTCTCCCAGTCTTCGATGATGAACAAAATCAATTGAAAATTATTCACAAATATTACATTTCTCGTCTCTTTGTTCTAAAATGAATAAGCTTTTGTAGAAGGTAGGCAACCACGTGTCTTAATCATCAAATTATAGTATTTACAAGACTTTGAGACACTTCAAAAGCGGAGCCTAAAGCTTATAATTTATAATATAATATCAGTTAAATCACTTATAACAATGAAATGTAATATTTTATCAAGGGAAAAATTTTCAAGTGAAAAAGTTCCTAAAATATGGTCCGCTTAACAACACAGGGATTTCATTCAGTAAAAATGCCAATACGCCCCGCGAAATCCAAAATTTACGAAAATTAATTTGCATTATCTGGATTTAAATATATGTAGAGCATTTCGAGAAGTGGCGTATCCCAAAATGGCGGCAAGGGGGGGACACACTTAGCCCCGAAGCCTCATTATACATTCATACGTATTAGGGATTCCATCTATCAGGAACAAATCTCCGGGGAGAGAGCTGTGCTCCTAAGGATCCTGGTACCCTGGTAATGAACGCCGGGAAATGAAATTAGGTGGTCATTACAACCATGTAGTACATTCGTAATCATATTTACAAATTTAAATATTATTGGAAATTATAATTAGCTAACTGACAAGTAACAAACCAATTTGTATAAAACAAACCAGGATTATTTCTAGCCTCAGTATTCCTCCTACTACTGATATTTATATTTATTGTTGTAGAAATTTCAGTTTAACTGCGATACTTTTCTGGTGGGTCACGTTAATATGGTGGAATTTATTACTTCCGATTAAGACAAGCCAGGTAAAGCCATGTTTGTAAAAGTGCATGCATCGGTAAATAAGCATTCTTATTTCCACCTTTTGTGATCGAATTAATACGTATCAGGGGGCATTGTGGGGCTGTAATCCGATTACATTTATTTAACACAAGAAACAAAATTACATGTAAACTTCACACCGCACGCGCACTGGCACTGGGCCGAAAGTATCGAAACAATATTAATTTGCTGTATAACAACTTTCTAAAGTTTATGAACATTTAGATAATATTTTAGTATTAAGGTACCGAAAACGTAGCACTATTTTAAAAGCAAAGAAACATGAACTTTGTAAGCTAAAAACAACAAGTCGACTCCCTTTGCCCCGAGAATTTCGCTCGTTACATTTAATTTATTTAAAATTCTGTAACGTTACAAAGCGGAAATATGAAAAGCAGATTTGTTTTGTTTAAATTCAATAAGAGTTGATTAAAAGTTACACCCGAGAAGTTCTAAAAGGAACTGATGTACGAAATATTTGTGACTCAGAACAAAGAAATGGAATGAAATAAGAAGGATAGGCCCGGCCCGCTTGGTGTCGAGAAAAAGTGAAAAGGAACGTTGGCGAGGCAAACAGCCCCGAACAAATGAAACGAAAGAATTAAGCGTCGAACAATACGTTTTTCCTCAGAATATCGATGCTTTGGAGACTAGTCTTATAATAATGCTTCTAAGGCTCGTTTTACGGTATTTCACAATGTAAATGAAGATTGTCTCATATCTAGACATTGAAATATCTGACAGCGGGACCAGAATTTCATAGATATAAAACGATACCAAAAGCTAACTAATTAAGAATTGCGGTTACACTTATCAATCAATATGTCGTCGGTTAAACAGAAAACAAACGTTCCCAAGTAATTTCAATAAAAGTATGAAAATCCCAAACGAAAAACAAGGCTAACGAATTCCGAAAATAGGTGTAGATAAGGAAAATATATGGGGTGAGGGAATAAAGTTCGCCAACTACTGGATGGTGTTATTTATGTATGTGATGCGCTGTAGGATGGTCCTATTCCCCGTGTCGGCGCGCGTAGTTGCTCTCTGGGCGTAGATCGTACATACTAGTCGTATCTCTGTCGACATCTTTACAGAGGAGGTGGCACGAGCAGTAAATACTGACGATAACCTGGATACGTACATCTACACTCATATATTTCCTTTGATAAGGTTCCCTCTCTGCTTCGAATGCGGCACCAATATTCAACAAAAATCACAAGTGGGATTTATTTCACAGCTAAACTTAATTAACAATGATTATTATTATTATATAAATATCTATTCTACAGGGTAGTGTAGAAACTTTAATGCGAATCTATCCGGAAACAAAAAAAAATATTTGAAAACATGAGAAGTGATAAGATTCGTGCTAAAATATGTTGTTTAAAGTTTTTAAACACAGGGATGCATAAACAGGCACTTGTACATTTGATTTCGAAACAAAGGGAAGTCAATAGCTCTGTGTGTAGAATTACCCTGGAAGGGTGGCAGGGGGTGAAGGAACGAGAGGGAAAATGGAAGCATACGCCTCGAGAGCTGGAAAATTTATACGAAGCGGGGGCAGAGGCTATGGGCTACACTCGGAAAGAATGATGTATACCAGGGACTTGCAAACATTTGCCGACGACAGTTTTCCAAACGCTAACTAACTTTTAATTAGTAGTTGCTCTTTTACGTCGGAAAGTTGACTCGGACTACCCCACGACGTCAATTATGGCGGGCAAAGGCAAGTTCCCCACTTCCACGATGACTCTAATACGATTTTAAGGGCCGAGCTTGCGTTATGTGTACTAATAACTAGCTATAACCACTACTGAAGTGACTTTTGAAAGAACCTTCACAGTGGATTGTGGATAGGTCTGGATTTTAAGTGATAATAATTCAGTGTCTAAAAATTTACGGTGTAAAACAATTATGTCTTATTATTTTCTTTAACTTTGTGAAGGAACAATAACAGACAATTAATTGGATATAATACAAAAACATTAGAAGATATAGGTAGACCAATTGTCCTTTCTTTCCAATGTTTCTCCATTTTTTAAATTTAACTACTGAAAAGAAAACGGAATATAAACATCTAGGAATCGGCATTCTGTATACATTATTAACGGTATAATAATAGCACGGCTAATGTAGGTAAACGAAACATTAAAAGATGTAAAATATATTCCTATGAAGGATTCTACGAAATCTTGAATGAAATCGACTAAGGAAGAACGACGGTTTCAGTTAGCAACGCCTAAATATAATATACCTACATACGTGATAAGGTGAGCGTAATAATTTGAAGCAGGTACATAATATATATGGGAACACACGATCAAGATAGAGATCGTTCATTAGTTCGCGCAGTATGCAGTCCAGTAGCCATTAACACCAGTCTATATCTCTTTGTTAGCGATGTTTAGAGGCAGTTAAACGTGTCTTCCACATTCACTGCGCTCATACTCGTAGGAAGCCGATTAACGGCAATACGAGATCTAGTGGAACTCGTAAAACTGGTAGCTATCTATCGAATGAAATATGATTCCATTATAACTAGCGACAAGCTCCGACTACTGGTTGACTACTCGTACTAGCGATCATTCGACTGGAGAACGGATAAAATACAAGCCACTGATCCACCAGACTTTACTGCTCAAATGATAAAACGAAACCCGTAAAATTTAAAGAAGTCGTAATGTTTATGCTCCCGATATTACGTAAAGAATAATCGTCAGCTGGAACAGCCTTACTGTACAAACAGAACATTATTTAAGGTGAAAACCATTGGGAAGGTTGTCGGGCGGATGGGGGCTGAAAATTGCTTTATTACGGACCGGACTGTGGAAAGGGTGTCACTAACCGGCCAATTAAAGGAAGCAAATACAAGGCCCTCCTTAGGTGGAGGTGAGGAGAACGTATTATATATACTACTAACCCCTACACGGGGTAATTAATGACAAAAAGCTTTCTGAAAAGGGTGCGTTATCCCTGCGATATGAAGCAACATTATAATATGCCGGACTAATCGTATTAGATCACGCAGTAAATCATTAATAATTATATTTTAGATAATATTTATGTATTACGATACTGATCAAGTACTACACTACAGTGAAGGTCAAATTTTAACTTCTTGAGAATAAAACTAATTTGAAATAGTAAAGTGACGTACGAATAAAATGAAAATCAGAAAATACTCCTTATTTCGTGATATGTTTCGGGTACGATCTTGTTAGGATGTGACAGGCTAAATATTCATGGGGTTTATTAAATTGTTCCCGCTCGCTCCCTCTGACACCTATCGCCGATCAAGGAACAATGAGGTTATGTTTCATCCTCCCAGAGTACTCCCCTGGCAGGGAAATATTACAGTCGACAAGTACAGGGTGAGAAATTGTCAAGCGTATTTGCGCCTCGAGTATCGCGGAATCCAACAGGAGAATGGCAAAAGAAAATTAATTTCATGCGAACAAAGTGATTTGTGTCAAAACAAGATAACAGAATCTAATAAAATGTAAGTAGATATATTATAAAGGTAAGGATCAAGGGTACACGCTGTTAAGACAGTTTGGGGAAGAAGGTACTAGTATTCAATATTTAGTAACACTAATTAGCAAAGTCGGTTGTGGTCTTGTTTTGGCGTTCAAATATGAACATTGCAAGAATGCGAATATTCGTGTAGTCGTATACAACTAGAGTTGAAAATAGTAAACACCAAACAATCGGTGAGTGATTGTCGGTTGGGTGTTCTCGAGTAAAACATTTTACATCTCGTAGCTTAAAGCCTTTGCAATTTCTGGACGAAAGTAAGCTACAACACAATGAGTAAAATAGAAAGGGGTTAGATTTATGCAGCGTTATATCACAGCAGGGAAGATTTTAAAAGGGGAAAAACACTCCGCATACGAATGGCCTATTATTACGTGCTATTTACATTCTCTACCCTCATTTCTGGAATTTCAAATCAGGCTTTCATTTAGAATATAAGCAACGTTTTAAATATTCAAAGTTAATATATTCCCTAGTTGGGGCATTCCTTTGTGAAGTCAAAGTAGGGCAAAAATATGTCGTTCTTTTTAGCTACTTTCTAATGTTTTATTTCGCGAAGGTTACAATAAGCATCATTCGATTAGATGGTTGCTCATACAATAAAATAACCTTACTTAATTAAATTAAACTACAGGCGGAAAGGGATATAAAACATTCTATTAAATAAAAATTTAAATAAAGGCATTCTCGATAGCGGATTTATAATAAAAAAGGAAAGTTTAAGATGCTCAATGGTATTATAAAATAATTCGGAAGAAAAATGAAAAAGTGCCTTTCGGTCGTCAATTATTGTCAAAAAACGTATCTATCTCGTAAATTGAGATAATTTAAGAAGCTTAGAGAATTTCTCAATTTTTCCTTCGTGAATAGCGTTAGCTCCGTTTGTAATCTCGTATTTCCCCATCTCCCATTTCTCCACGACTCTAAGGAGCTTTCTATCGTCCGGCTCCCTCCGCCAGGATGCCAGGAGGTAGGAAGAAGGTAGATAAATGTAATTTAGTCCCCGCGCAAAACGATTTCTTTGTTTTGATCTTATTTTGTAAATAGTTATGAGATACAGTTCCCAACTCCCGCGCTGTTGTTCCCAATTCTCCGATCTGGGAGTGGAGTGAATTCGGAAAGTGAAACGACGGGCCAATAACAGGGGATCCCTGGGGGGTGTTCTTGTGTTACCCACCCCCGCCCCCGGCCGGTTCGGGGGGGGGGCGGCGGGCCCTCGGGCACAGGAAGCCTCGTCGGTGACAAACTTATCTACTTCACGCAACTTTGCAATTTATAAAATAAAACTAGATTCAAATCAGCGACCGCCGCGGGGGGCGAGTGTTTATCGATCCGGCGGCGGCGGCGGCGTCCGTCGTGGTGCTCCGAGGTGAGGCACAACACTAGTGTTACACAGCGCCGTTTACATTTACCTGTACAGCTCACATTACCACGAAGATGGCTATTTAGAACAAAAATTTTGGCCAAACTCTATTGGGAAAACCGCGAAATGTGGATTGCACAACACTTAAGAGTAACGCTGGGTTTAACCATATTGTTTTTTATGATTAAATAAAACGATGTTATGTGTTACTATTGGTTTATTCTATAGAAATAGAATTTTCCGAAACTCCCAAGGTAAATTCTATTTCTATATATTTCTATAATAGTAACACATAACACCGTTTTATTTAATCATAATTCATTATGAAGTGTTACAAAGTGAATGCCGAATCAATCAACAAAATATTGTTTTTTACTTAAACGTGGTAACTGGCGGCCGATTGCTATGCTCGGAGGCAGTTTGTGGAATCCATATGCTCCACACAGGGAGCGGATATGGTATGATGATGATGTTGGTAGATGGGTACCTACTCACTAAACTAATCTAAAAAAAATATTTGATAATTTATTACACATCAAATACAGTCGTTCATACCATACGGAATAATCGATTAAAAGTAGGTAGGTACTACTCAATTATTGTAAAAAAAAATAATAAAAAGAAACATTTCAGTTCTTATGACAATAAAATATTTAAATTTTGGGGCTGCTGCTGAATTGCGCAGACACTAGTATTCCTATTAACACAATTGCAGCAAACACCAATATCCAATACCCAACTAATAAAACGATAAAATTACGAGAGCGATTTTGTTTTGATAATAAACTTAAAGTACCTTCAAAATTGAATTGTTTGGGTTGATATAACACAGAACTTCTTTAAAAACAGTGTTGCATATTAAAAGGCCAAGGCCCGTAACAAAGGGCCCGTAGCAGGGCGCGGTCTGGTCCGGCGGCGGCAGCAATAGGAAACGGAACGGCAGTTTAGGGGAGGTGGGGGGAAGGTGGAAGCTCCCCGCGGGCCGCGCATCGATGGGACGCAATTTTCTTTGGTGGTATATCTAGTCAATAGAAATATAATACAATAGAATCGACTGGATAATGTTTAAGAAAGTGTGTTAATCCTTAAAATGCAGAAAAACATTTAAATTTGAGGCCATTTGAAGTAAAGTCAGCAACTTACATTTTTATTAGTCACTAAGGATCCTAATCGACTAGAACTGATTGCCATAGTTACATGGGATAGTGCTTATCAACTTTACGTGATTATGAACCTTAGTGAAAAGAGGAGATATAAAGCGGCAAAAGGGAATGTAGGTAAGCCGCTTAGTTTAATATCGTAATCTAATTGTCTGATTTGAGATTGAAAAATCAACACGATTCATCATAATAGTTTTTTTTAAACAAAAATACATGCGTCTTTATACTAATATTTCGCAACTATACATCAGTACTTAATCATTAATATTAGAAGCAAAATAAACATTCAGGTATAGTCAAAATTTCATCTCGTAGAACTGGGACCGACAATAATAATTTATCGAGCGATGTTTTTATTTCGATGTACTGCAATTTCGAGTGTTAAATTCACCCCCTTTATAGACGCCTGTTAATAGGTAAAACCAGTTTTCATACAGTATTTATTTATTCAATACCAGCTATTGTGCTGAAGTAAGCAAAATGCATTAAAATACAATGCCCGCCGAACAAAAGTGGTCTATACGCTAACAATGCTAAAGTCAATACATAATATTCTGGTTTTTCAAGAACAACTAACAACAGTGATGGCGTACACTTCTCATCACTATCATTTATTCAGGTCACTAAAGAGAGATACGTGAAAAGGGCTGTCACCAAGTTTTCTATTTAGACATTCCATAATATTATTTATACATTTAGCAGGTAAAGGTTAAAGCGTCAGAATGAAGTTAACGAACACATATATATTATGTACAATGTACACGGAGTAACAAAACTCGTAGTACAACTCGAAAACTGGTAAATCTACATCATATTTGGACTCGAATGTGTAAGATGATTTTTTAATCTGAGCTTCAAAAAATTTTCTCCTTTCAAAACTTTCATAAGTACAGTCGAATTCTTGTTAAAATTCAGTTTTTGCTTTTGTTTTCCTAATATAAATTGGACTAAAGGGATTATATTTGTTAATAATTTGTCAGAATATTTAAAAAAATGTTCAACTTCTTTCTCAATTTTCTGGAAAACTATGACTCAAATAGAATAAAAAATCTACAAAATCGACTCCAAATATTGTGTAGATTCACTGGTTTCCCGCTTGTGCATCGAGTTTTTCGTTACAGAATCCAGAATTATTAATTTATAACCTATGTACCTACCTAACTAACTATTAACTTATTGTGTCTGTGTAAGTACTTACCACACGTAAATTATGATATTAAGGAATCTCACGATAAATAACTCAATATTTACAAGATCTTTCTCTGCTGTCTGCGGTTTAAATCCTTGGGATTAGTTTGCAACAGTCTATTCTAAAATTTAAATGCAGTTTGCAGTGGCTTATTCTTCAGTAAAACAAAAATAAAATACGGAATGATTTATATATATACTTTTGTCATTTTTATATTTTCGTTATAATTACTCAGTCCCGACATTCGAGCACTGATAGTAGGATTAAATTGCTTCTAAAATGAAATAAATTTGCGCCGGTATCTTCAGATGGGCAAACATCACAAAGCGAACGTTAAACTGACAAAAAGGTCAGACATTTGTGAAAATGTCCGACAGTCGGCCCTTTGTGGTCCTGGCTGACAGTTCACGACTCCCGCAGTAGCGAACCACTCCAAACTTCAGCCTCCCCCGCCCCGAGAGGAGACTCCGCAAAAAGGGAGCGAGAAATTAACAACTCAGAAATTTAGGTCCTAGAGATAATCCGGGTCTTTTGGCTCGGGGTGATGTTAAATGGGGACGCTCCCTATCTTTCTACTCTTCACATGCACCCTCTAATTTACTAGCTCGTATTTGAGAACCTAGCACAGAATGATATCTACTTTAGTTGTCGCGTTAGTGAAGTGGGTCCTAAAGGCAGATTAAGCAGATAAACGAATCTCCCATTATTATGAAAGCGATCAATGTCATGTACACGTAATACGTGTTCTCTCACGACTCTCTCCCTTTGTCTTTCCTGGTGTAAATTTTTAAAAATAAACTGTCAGATGTAACTAATTAACGTGTCATGGTGATACAAAGCGCTCTATGAATAAGCTCAACAAACGAATAGCGTAATGGGTAACAGAGATGCAGCTATACTGTGATTCGATCGATGATAAGATTACGATTATTTATTCGATACATAACGAGAAAACGCGAAAATTTCAATTTTAGCGTACTTTAGTCAATAAAAATAAAGCAAAACGGTGTGTTTACATAGAAATATATATTTTTTTTAAATTTCCTACTTAGAACATTAGAATTGCAGGAAAACGTAACGAGTATATCTAATTTAAAGTACCTCTAATTAACCTTTTCCGCACCTTATGGTTCATGATAATTTATTACTTGATAGCAAGATGATCAGTTAAGCTGTTAAGTATGAAATTTTTATGTAAAAAAACCATCCTGAAGTAAACATTTAAAATTGACCCCGTCGGAAATCTTACCTTACGTATACAATATCCACTACACCGCGAGGCTGACTCGTATTGTAATCTAGTTCCATAAAAGTATAGATTTTTTTAATATTCAAAATATAATTGAATCTTGTAGTGAATAAAATACGTTAAATATTACAGTATTTCAACACTTTAAGTTACGCAGGTACCGTGCTATCTTTACGAATTCATCAAGTCACAAAAAAGACAAGTACAGTCACTGGGCGAGGTTATTTGAATCGAAAGCAAAGCGCAGCGCGAGCGGGGCGAATTAACATGCAAATAAAATATATTTATAACACAAAATATAATTGGCAGGGGTGTTATAATGTACAGCGCTAAAATGATAACGTAAAATGCATTTTCGTTGAATCCGATTTTCGTATCAAAAACGAAATCTTAAAATATTGTAACACCTTGCGAAATAATCATAAAACAGTCGTAATAATTTATTGCAGATTGTGAAATTTTAATATTAATATAATGCACATGTCTGTCTGCTCTCAGGTAATACTGTAAAATTACCGACCATGAACAATTTAATTTGTAATATTATGTATGTACATTGGTAAATAATATTATATATCAGATTACACGCATACGTTTACATAATTATGTATCGTTAAGTTTAAAAAAAACGTGCATTACATTTAATTAGTTGTAATTAATTAATTAATTAGGTAAAGAATCTCATAAAATCTAACTTGTATTTTGTTTCATTTCAGTAATTTTTCTGTTAGGTTCACAATACTACAATATTCGTCAGTATATTTTCCAACTAAAGTGTAATCTGCAACAGCTCACCAAAATATGCTGACCAGAGAAAATAGGATAAATCCACGAAGCTTTTGCCGACAACACTGTACTGATATTGCAATAATAAGTTTAAATGTTGACTGAGCAAAAATTTTACGTGGGCAGCCACAATTTTAAATATCTTGAAAGCGAGGATTTTAACAAAGAAATTAAATTATAACATTTCTTCAAGGTGCAAAAAGGTGCAAAAAACGACTTAAATTATGAGTAGTTTTGAAAAATCATGCGAGAAATATTAATAAAGAAAAAATATATACGGAAGCGGCACGAAGTAAAACAGAATTTAGATCAGTAGCGCAAATTTCAATGAACAAAGAACGAACGCCTTTTCTTTTTATGAAAAAGCAACGCCGAAAACGCGGAAACTCATCGAAAAGGTTGTGGAAAATACTAGCAGCAAAAACACGCATAAAATCGGTGTTAGTATTTTTTCACTCGGTTCCCTCTATTTCTGTTTGGCAAAGGGCTGGCTTCAGCTGAACGTTCGGTGCAGGGCGCAGGGTCGTCCTATCGATCGGCGGGTTCTAGGGCGGGGGCGGTGGCGGAGTGGGGTGGTGTGGCGGGGTTGGGGGGCTGGGGTGACCACGTGTCGGGCGGGCCGGAGCACGTGGCGCCCGCGACCGGCTGCCGACTGCACCGCACACAAAGGAAACAGACACAAGATATTGAAAAAACCCGGCGTCCCACCTACTGCATCATGTAACCGGCTAATCGAGCCGGACCAACTGAACATTTTCCGCGATGGCAGCTAATCGTAAACAAAGAAAATAGGAAAATTTTGAACAAAGAAAACAAGGAATGTTATCAGAATTTTAGCCCCTAAGTTGCGGTGCTAGAACATCCATCGTATTCCATTAAATTTACACGACCATTTTATTTAAATTCATATAAAATATCCAATTCAACATGAACAAAAGATAAAACAATATGTTCTGCATATATACTTTATTAAAAGCTGTAGGTTTCTGGTGTAGATGAACGCGTAGTTACATCACCGTTTCCAAAGGAACTAAGTCTGTTAATATTTTAACTACAGGTTAAGGGTTAATATAAAGTAAAGAAAGCTTTTGTTATAAGCTTTTTTAATATTGTCAAAACAATAAAAATCGTCTCATAGACTGTTTTTTTCATGAATTTATTAAAAAATGAAGTCAAAGACTTTAAATAATTAAAAACAAAGTAAACCAATTTTGGTGTGACAGTTAAAAATGCTCACACTTATGTAATCCTAATGATCTCTTTATTTAAAAAAAAATATTATACCCACATTTCTAGGCTTGGGAAATGCTTCATCATCTCTATTGAGATATGAACAAGTTGATTTATAATTATTGTTGGATCAGTCAAATAACGAACCTCGTCAATCATGATTAAAAGATGTCAATGATAAAGCGGTTTATAGTTTTACTGTTTCTTTTTAAATTTGTTTTAAAAAAATACAGGTGTCACTTTTTATAGTTTTCAGAATACTATACGCCAAAAGTATTCATGATTATAGAAGTGAAAATGACGTTTCTAGTCGAATTAATTCGACTTTTTTCGGTATAAAACGACTTGAAACATAACGTCATTCACCGGGCCGTATCCGTACAAAACGATTTCAAAATCATTTTAGATGGTGGAAAACTTTATAAAAACCTTTATTATTTTATAATTTCTATTAAAACTTTGGTAAATAATATATTCGAACTGAGAAATGCATACTAATGATAAGTAATAACGGCTATAAACACGATTTAAAAAGTTTTTTGATTAAAATGTCATTTTTACATCTATATTCACATTTAAAATAAACCACTTTTAAAAACACTGTCAACAGAATGGAAATGAGCGAGCATATCGATTTTTATGGTTTTATTGATTTCAAGGAAACCAGTTTAAACTGGAGTTAGAAATTAAATGCGTTATCGCCAGCTGTAAATTTAAAAGCATAAAGTTTACGCAATATTACATAATAATATTATGTTTAAAGGTGCAGGTCGTGAATTTTGCTAAATTTTTGTGAAAATTTGTGTACTCCCACTTACTAAAAACACACTTTTTAACACAGAAAGACATGGCATGATCATGTATAGCAAATACGTAGAAGCGGACTCGTAAAAAGTCAGAATAATCGATGTGCACGCATGAGAATGCAAGATGCATGAATTTGATGGAAGCAAAGGCCGTATGCTAGGGTGTAGTGGCATTCTGTCGCTTTCTAACATCTCTGCCTATCGCTTTGAAAATATACTATTAATACTACTTTTCCTTATCCGCACCTAATGGTGCATAGGGCACATCATTGGAACACCAAGTGCAGTGTATCTTGATCAAGTTTATTCCATGAAGGTAAGATAATCTGTCAGGTTTGTGGAAATATGGCGTGATGTTATTCAGGAGTAAATTATTTATTTCTTATACAGATGTATAAAATATGTATAATCAATAATTCATTTTACAAGATAATACAAATTACTTATAAACATTTGATGAAAAATATTTGATTCATTACCATCCTAACAATTGCACTTTAAAAATAAGTTTTGTTAAAAATGATATCTGAAATTCTCGTATAAAAAATGATTCCGCGTACTGAGAAGTACTACTTCAAATTTGAAAAGACGTTACTGTATTGTGTACGTCAAGGGCCTGTAATGAACTAAGCTCAAAACAGGGCGTAACAAAGGTATAAATTTTGAAAACTGTTTCTCTCTCACAAAGTGTGTTCGGCTATGGTCTTATCGCGTTTGATGAATGAAGAAAACTCTGATCTATGTAATAAATTAAGTCACGTATGGCTAGTGGCTAGCGAGTAGATACCCTGGCTAGGTACACGCGAGCATTGTTGGAAAACGATAATGTGGAGCGTGCCGCAAATCTAGCGTTGACAAAAATCTTTGAGGAAAATTGCCAGTTTTGTTAGGGCAAATTTTTTAACATCCGCATGTTTCGCTTGATGAATGAATATAATTTGATTTGATATACTGACTTCACATAGTTTTTTTATTATGATTGCCGACTCGACTTGCCAGGTGACAATAAAAGAGAGAAAGAAACATTTTGTGATAAAATGATGATTTTTAAAGATTTTTACATTTTAATTCATTACACAATGTCGTGTGTTCCCGTGAGATACATTACCTACAACTTTACCTAAGTCTTGAAAATTAAACATCTACGGATAAACATATTTGAGACGAGACATTTTGACATTGTTTTAAAAAAAATACAAGGAATTCGACTAGTAACACAAAAGAGATTAAAAACACTTATTATTCCCAATATCTTCCATTTTTTCTTAAGAAGGTGAATCTAAGCTTGAATTTAAATATAGTGACTGCCAATAATTCTTCTTCTTCTCCTTTCACCACGTTCGCTCCTATGTGTAGCATGTGAAGTCATTAAAGGCTATGAAAAAGTACAACGTATAAGTTTTTAAGATTTGTAAACAGTAAATATTACCACATTGCAACAGAATTTATTGATTACAAGTTTCTTCTCAAGAAGACCAACTTGAGATCTCTTAGTAACAGGATAGTTATGATCGACCTAGTGTTACTCTACCAGCTCTTAAATTCAATGATCGACTGTCCTGAGCTGCTCTCGGTGGAATAGATTAAGAGTACCTACCTTTCTTTTTCAATTACTTCAATTCCATGTGAAATATTTTTGAACGTTTGTATATGAAGATGACGAAAATGTGGATTCGTTAATATTCCTTTATATCTTTGGATGAATTCATCTAAAGTCGGAACACATAATAAGGGAATGGTTTTTTTAATCTATTTTCAACCCAGCCGGTTGTTTTATAAAGCCGGGACTTGAAGTGAGGAACAAAACAGCCAACCAGATACACAAGTTCCTTCTTGTTGGAAAACTGCGGGGAAAGTTGTCGTACCCGGCCGACCTCGGGGTACTATGTAAGGTCAACTTAATGAAACAATATCGTGAAAATTTCAGTTTACGAGCTTCATATTTTTTATTATCATGAAAGTTTGATAGCATATTTAAATCTAATTGGCGAGACAATGCTGGATTGGGTCGTTAAAACGTGCGCGACCAGCATTTATAAACAATAATGGTGATTGATGAATTTGGTATATATTTTATTTTATTTACTGGTGAACTCAACAGCGAAACATTTATTAAGAATACAAGGTTAAGTAATCATATCAAAGGCCAATAACAGAGTTACAACAAAATATATGGGAGAAAATAAGTAAACAAACTATAATCTAATTTCATATATCAATTGCCATAGATGGTTAATTTATTTATTTATTTCATATAAACGTTTGGAAAAGGAGAGGACGTGTAGTATGTAAGGGTGTGTGTGGGTGTGCTTGTAAGAGGGTGAGGGTGCATGGGAGGATGTCTTAGGTCGACCATTTTAAGTGAAAACAGACATCAATTTTATAACTTGTTCGTGGACTTCAAAAGATAGATAACTCGTAGAAAACGTCACGTTTTGATGTGCTTTAACTATAAATTGTTGTTCGAGGAAAGCGCCTAGATTACTCATTTGAACGAGGCCTTCTACGGTATAATTTATACATGCACTTAAGGGTCGTACCAATGTTAAAAAAATCGTGTTTTGCCCTAAGCTTATAAATTTTTTAAAAAAACACACCCTCATCATCATCAGCATACGCACTAGAGTGCGACAGGTTTAGTAAGAACCGTGGCGGTAATTAGACGAATTAAAATTTAATATCTATACACTAATTTTAAAATAACGAAACATCGAAATGAAAAGTCATTAAAAAAAGGGTTTTCAAGTCCTTTATGCCATACAAAATTAGCCGATTTCCCAGAAGATGCTATCCAAACTTTGCCGATTAGCCATAATGTGCTGTACAAAATGTGTAAATATATCAGATATAAAAATACCGGAATCTAAAAAATATCGATACGGAATAAATGAAAATACATCGATATCTATATTATTAAACGATTTATCTATACATATATCGTATGCATCCCTATTCTCACGGCGAAAAAAGAAGAACAAACACTACCGCCAAGTTCTTTTCTAAATATGCTACACTATACCCTCAACACACATACACAAACACACCCTTTCGCCCCACACCCTCCCAACACCCTCACATGTCTTATTTGATAACATTTATAAGAATTTATATTATAATATGTCACATCAAATACCTACTGAAATTTGTTATTATTTAAAGATATCAACTGAGTAAGGATAATTTTATAAATAAATTTAAAAAATACATTACTACTACTCTCCCTTATCCGCATCCAATGCTGCATAGGGAACTGCATTTGTACACCAGATGCAGTGAGTCTTGATTATTTGTTTAATGAAGGCAAGATGATCAGTCTCAAGCTTCATCGCCAGTCCAAGGTATCACATATGAAATATTTTAATGTGAAAATCACATTCAAATAAATATTTCATATTGACCCCTATCGGTAATCGAACCCGCGACCTCATGCATGGCAGCTAAACGCGCTACCGCCACGCCACAAGGCAGTCAAATATATAAAAAATAAAAACCAAAATATATTTTAGTTAGTACATTACTTAATCGACGCCTCCTACGTATAATATCGTCACCCACAAAATGCGATTTTACAGGAGGAGCATTTGAAAATATTTTCGTTCATATGCATTGGTTGTAGATACGACAAAATACGCCCCAAAAAAGCCCTTATTATTGGCATAATAATTTTTTTGTTTTGGTAGAATTAAAGATATAGTTAAATACAGACGAAATCCACCAAAAACTCAAAATCGACGATTTGTGGGTTACGATATTATACGTAGGAGGCGTCGAAATAGAGTGAGTAAATTGTATATGTTTGAATTTGGGTCGATCTCTCTTGATATAACTAAGACAAATGAATAATTTTGATAAATAAATACTACTTTGCCACCTTCCTCGAATACATGTACAAACTACATTACATTTCATAAAGCTCTTAAATTCCTGTTCGTTCAAAAACTAAAAACTTGAAATGCCATTTTAATGCACAATGATTGAGGAGGCATGCTAAAACTCTATTCTTCCTCACATTTTATTTTTTTCATAACCTATCTAGGTATTTTGTTCGTGAATCATAAAACACTGTTATAAAATAGATATACCTACACAAAAAGGAATGATTTTTTAACGGGTTACAGAGCGCTAAAGACGGTTACAGAGCGCTAAAGACAGTTAAAAAATTATTGCGGTAATTGGAAAACGTTAAACAAATTTTTGAACAAACATTTCTTTTAGATGGCTGATATAATCGGCGGCGTTGGTTGGCATAATTTATAAGGATGAATTTACTTATTTAAGTGAAACATTGTATCTACGCCGAATGGATTTATCAGCATCAGCTAAAAGAATTATCTTTAAAAAACTAAGTTATTCATTCGTAATTACCGCTAAACAGATTTATTTTACAAAAATATGATGAATTCCTGATAATTTACGGATACTTGCATCTTTTCTCGGTGTACGACGTTTTTAGTAACCTTAGACGGAAAAGTTAAATAAATCATAAACAAATAATAGCAGAAAATTTGTACGGATTATAAAATTGAGCTGTCACGCTTTTCGTGAGACCGTTGTGTAATAGGAACTGAAATAGGACGAAGCCAAACAAGAACTTAATGCACTTTGTGTGGCTCAAACGTTTGATCCGAAATTAAAATATTTAGTTGAACATCGGCTGGAAAACTTAAGAAAATTTACTTCGGTCAATAAACTATTATTATGTATCGGTTTATTTATTGTTACAAGCACAAAGCTATGATACAAAATGTACAGTAAAAAGTACAAAGGTAAATAAACAGTGCCAATAACGCACAATGTAACTACGTATCAAATATTAGGTACTCAGCTGAGAACAAGAAGAGAGAATAAAAATAATTGTCGTTAAACAACGTTGCTTTATGTTATTTATTATGTAGATACGTGTTGATTTAAATATCTATATAATCTTCCTTATACAACGATAAACTCTATCTATAAAAAAATATCTAGCAGTTAATTGGACTTACGGAATATTTGAATGCGTTTTGCATTTTCCCTCAGCTGTATTTCGTCGAAGTACTTCCTAAGTTTCCTTTTGAGATTCGGCATCTAAGCCCGCGGTCTATACGATCGCCTGGAAGTACTTTACACGGGGAAATGGCAAAAAACGCGAAGACAAAAAGGGCGGAGTACCTCGGTACTCTAGAGAGCCGGAGAATAGGGCTCTTCAGACGCCGGAACGGTAGTAGGTGGTACATAGCTACAGTCTGAGAGGACAAATTAATCTTCTAAGGGCTGTGATGCCCGACCTGAGGGCGTCGCCTAGCCACTCGCACTGTTCACCCGCGATCAAATCTACAAAGGGGGAGAAAGCTTTAATAATATAATGTACAGTATCGGAAATCAAAGCGGTGATCTAAATATTATGTATTTTCTAGCATGTTTATTCAGGTTGCAACGTAAAATTGATTTTATGTCCACGAATACTACATTTCAGCTGTATAGTGTTAGTTGTACCTGAGTAGAGTAAGTCATAATAAAATGACTGTAACATTACTGGCTCCAATACTGTTGATTCTATTAAAAATAAACAAATAATTATCCTGACTTGTACAGGTCTGTCCTAGCTTAAAATTGTAGACATTATTTACTAAATTGTAACTTTTCGTTTGTCGTTTCTGTTTTGTAAAGAACGTTGAATGATATACATTTCCAATGTGCGATACATATTCTAAATGCATTAGGTATGCATAAGGCATACCACAAGATGAGGAGTTAATAGCTGTGAAATTAGTATCATTAGCAACGTTCAGAGAAAAATTGCAATAATGCGATGTTTTACTTCTCTACGAGTACCTTTAGAACATGCCAGCCTGCGGTTTTAATTAAATCGAGAGTCGCTACAATCAGTACCTTGCTGATAACTTCATTTACCAAAACAGCGAAGCGGTATTACTATGAAGGTCATATTTTTATATTATAACATAATCCAAGAATGTGACTTCGGCACATTTAGAGCTAAATCTTTGGGGAATCGATACCAGTACGTATGATAGCAGATTGCTGGTATAACATTAAAGTAAATAAACGTTCGTACTAAATCATTAACTAGCGATTTATCAAAAATTTACTAATTGATAATTTTTCTGCCAGTAACTCCTACAATTGTTATTTTATAACCGCATTTTAATGAAATCAAGAAGTTTTTTCTTGACGGATAACTGAAAATTTATTATATTTTTATACACTTTTTGAATGGGATTACATTACAAAGTGAAGATGAAAACCGATTTTCTAGAGAAAGTACTTTTAAAAAGGGTCAGCATTCCGTACGAGGGAAGAACAAAAGAATGGGAAAGCTATTTTCTTTCACGAAGAAAAATAATAAGCTCCTTTGTAACATAAATTGAATTTCTAGCTTTTCGGTCTAATATTACTTTTGCCGAAATATTAATGCATTGTATCAACTGAGCACTCGAAGCGTTACGTAATTGTAACAATTGAATACAGACAGTCTCACTAAGATTATGTACAGACTAAATAATATAACATAAAAATATCGGGAGAAATATTACATATTAAATAAGATTTTTCCTAATGAAAAAATTAATCGTAGGGCTTGTTAATTTCATAACTCAAAAGTGAAACGCGAAGCGGAGTAACGTTAAAAAGGTTAAAAATTAAGATACAGTTAAACCTTAAGTGTCCGACTCAATAAAATTGTCAATCTACTGTAATACCAAATAAATCGAAATATAGAACAAAAACCATAGACCTCTTAAGTTAACAAAAAATTAACCAAAAAAATTTTCTACTACAGCAATTAGGCCTACAGAAAAATGTATTTCAGGATCTATGGACAAAGGTTTAAGAAAACGGGATAAAAGGGTGGTTTTTCGGAGCGGGCTATTTTGATTAGCCAGGGGTTTGGAGAAATGCGGTTTTAGAGATCGAGGGGCAGTCCCGTTATTTCCGGGGGGATGGAGGGACGAGTGTGTTACACAAAGCCCCTCCTATCCTACTTTGAAGGCCTATAATTCCGGCTGCGGCCCCTAATCCTCGGTTATTGATACCACACTACCACACTCACACGAGTGTCCAGAGCCTGAACCGGAGAGACGCACCATTTTATCACGAATCCACAATACCACACGAGTAGTCTTAAGCTTCATCGCCAGTACAAGGTATCACATATGAAATATTTAAATTAAAATCAATTAAATAAAAATTTTTCAATGAAATTTTGGGAATAAACCCGCTATTTCCCCCAAGAGGCAAAAATTCAAGGCAAACATAATTAAATTTGAAAAATATTGCTTTTAAAAAGTTACCAAAGTTTAATAAATTTTTTTAAGCGGATTAATCTTTAAGAAATATTATTTTGAAAATGTGACTGTTTTTTCCAGCAAAAAACAGATTACAAGACAAATTGTTTTTCTTCACTGCATATAACTTCTTTTTTTGGCTTGAATTTTCATATTCTAAAAACTTTTAATTCAAACGTTTTTAAAACAAAACTGGAAAAAAAAATAATTTTTCCTTTTTGTGAAAATTTTTTATTAAAAAATATAGTTTGGTTTTTTGTTTGAGCGTCCAAAAAAAACAAAAAATTTTTTTCGACCCTTTTAAAACCCCAAACATTTTGGAAAAAAATTTGATAAAATTTTGAAAAATTTTAAACTCAAAAATTTTCTATAACAAGAAAATTTTATTATTGTTTTTTGTTTTTTGGTTTTAATTTCGGATTAGGAAAAAAAAACCCTTTTTAACCCTCTTTTTCCGGGTTTTTACCCAATTTTCTAAAAAAAACCTAATTAAAAAATTTTAAAAACCTTTGGGATTAAACCCTTTAAAAAAAT